>CAIGRB010093128.1:5259-50148 GCA_903798255.1 Fraxinus quadrangulata | reverse complement strand
AAGATGTACTTCTTGCACTAGTTGAACACCATGTGAAATTCCACAAAGATTCGCTGAATTCCTTGGTGCATCAGGCCTGTGCACATTTGATATGTTGACGCTCCCATGATACACTGTATTGAGTAGGATTGGACAATATACTAAAACAAGATTTCATCTTTTTTAAACTTGTCTAACTAGAAATGTTCATAACCAAATATGTGGATAGTGTATACCGCCAGAGTGATTCAAATGCCACTCGAAAAACTAGACCGAGGAGAAAAGGGTATGCCAGAAGCTCTTCAGAGGGTGTTTGGAACTTTTGAATTCGATCTATCCAATGTTGGCTGCATCCACATTATCAACATAAATCTTGGTTAACGAAAATTCAAAAACAAAACGCACGATAGCTTTACAAATGTAATAAACTATTTGTTTGATCAACTATAGATCCATATTGAGTGTAATAAAACTTGATATAATAAGGAATGTAAACCACGGGATAAAATCAAATTCAATATTTATTTTAGAACAAGTATCATGACATAAACAAGCTTTAGCAAAAGTAGGATTTTTCATGGTACTGAAATAATAGATAACTACATGATGCACAAAGAGAAGAATCTTACATTGAACATGCCCGACATTTTGTACAATTCTCACAACAAAAAGCTACAGGTCACTCATTTAAAAAGAGCGTTTTTTGATCTCAGGTGCCACTCCGGGCACCCCCTGATAAAGAAGAGAAGGAACGCATTAAAGACATTTGAATAAAATTCAACTACTTGGAAGTTACAGCTTTCGGGAACAAACATTCAATTCATTGACGATAATGTGGGGGAAGTACTTGTTAAATTAGCCACATTGAAACATCAAATTTGTACTTCCATTTTCATGTAAAAGGAGAAGAAAAGCTGCTACCTTGTGTCTAGTAGAAGTTAGTACAAATCGATAGGAGCAGGGCTTAATTAAATTATATATAATCAGTGAGGTTGGAATGAACATGAAGAAATCAACAATATTATTTAGTATCGACTTATGAAAATTCTTGTTTCACAATTCAAACGTATGACTTTGGCTTTGTCAACTTGTTCGATCAGGGAACCAAGCATGACTAGGCTTCCAAAGTAATCATCTCCCATTCCAAAGTAAGCATGACTAAGAGAAAATAAATAGACCTTGATAAGGGATTATGGTATATTTAATTAAAACCACATAACTTTGCGATTTTGGAAGCTAACCTATCTTTTCATTTTCTTCCCTCCAAGGGTTTGGAGAAGGTCGTAGATATTATGGATTTCAACCAAAAACATATATATTAATTTATTACTTCAAGGAGCAGTAAATTTTCATTTTTCCCAAAATGAGACTTAAACTCAATCAAACAAACACGTGGATTCGTACATGTTCTCATCTGTACTAACAAAACCACCCTAAAACCCAACCCGACAAACCAATCATTTCTTCACATTGTTGCAGAAAATCCAGAATTATTTACAACTTAACCGAATTCACTAAATTCAAACCTCCATCTATATGCACGAAAAAGGAATCCCAATCACCTAAAAAAATTAATCTTAACAACCAAAATAGAGAAAATCCTTACGAAGGTTGGAAGAGCGTCTATGCTGGCAGCAGCTTTGCAGTAAGAGAATATTGATTCATTTCCATGTTTAGAGAAAAACAAAGATATATATACTTGGGTTTCAATGAGAAACTGTAAGTATTGAGAAGAGTGAAAAAATTCATTCCGATAATAGTGACAGTATTTTGAGGGGAGAGAGTTTTTCGAGTTTGGAAAAATAAAACTATTAATTTTGTATGTTTAGATAATAGAGTTGCCAAATCACTTTTGAAATGAAAATACAAAATTGTAATTTATAAATAGTTTGTAAGGGAAGTTTTGTCCAAATTTTTGAAAAGCCATCTTTGAAAATGTGATTAAAAGTTGGAAACATTTTAAAATGCAAAGTGAAAAGTGGTCATTTTGTGCAATTTCCTCTTATTTAAATTTCATCTTCAACAATGTAAATGAACTTAACATGGTTATAAATCCTACCTTCATAATAACAAGAACTCAAAATCCATGATGCAAAAATTTCTAAAATCATGCGGTCAGATGGTATATACATTATACAGAATGATAACAATTGAAATATAGAGAGCATAGTGAAAGCGGGTGACTACCTCAAACCATGAAAATGAAGATCTTGATTGCCTGAATTTACATAGGAAACCGCACTTGACGATGCGTGATCGTGTTGTTGAGGATGGGAAGTTGGATATGCATTCCCAAAGTTGAACCCCGAAGATCTCCCCATCTAGTTATTTAAAACACAAAAACAAAAATAATGTTAACTATTAATTAGACATTCATGGTGTTCCTAGCGAATGGCATCTTCAACTGCTATAACTTACGGGCCTTTGGTGATACTGCATTAAATTTACCGTATTGTCATGGATCTGTCCATTTTGTTGTGTATTTACAGGATATACAGAAATGCCTCGGGCGCGTGCCATGTTACGAAGGCTGACAGCAAGAAATTATAGGATGTGAGAAAAATTGATTCAAACCCTCAAAAAAACCAGCAAACATATTGATTCAAACCAATAGTATTCTAGAAAAGTTGATTCTAACACACAGCACTTCATGCATTGCCTTGATAATACTTCCTTTTTTAGCTCATATGAATTAGGAATATGTAAATGGTAATTTTAAAATCATGGCATGTAATTACACCTTATAAGCAGGGCATGTTATCTAAAATTTCCTATTTTTCCAACTAACACATAATAGAATATGTTATTTGTAAAAGCTTATGAGAGAGAAATATGTATAAAAAACAGTAGGTTCCTTAAATATGCTATGCAATGCGTAATTACGCATCATATACTGGTTTGTTTATAACTTTTCCTAAAAAATGCATAATCAATAGACATCTCATTTGATGTGGCAGGATTATTTGCACGAGTTAAAAATGCGAAGTGTAATTTCCAAAAATTTATCAGAAATATAGGACCATAAGACTTCAAAGTGTAAAAAGCACAGACATAATTTTAATCTGAAAAAATAATCAAATACGTGCTTTAGGAAGGTGGACTATAATTTTCATTCTCGTAAAATGAAAATTTAGTAATTTGGTTTGGGATGGAAGAAATAGTCCACAAGATCTCTTAAACAACCCATTTTCCCAGATGAGAATTAGAAAATCTAAATAAATGTTGAAGGACACCCAGTAAAATTCTTTTATAGAATCTCATCAATGACTTTCCCATCTCAACCACAAAAAAATGAAGTCCTCTAACGTACATAAAACTGCATAAAACATAAATATAAAAAGATGTCGTGTTTAAACACCTTATAATTGGAAATTATAGAGCAGTAGTCAAAACAATACTGATCAAATAGCTCCTCCAATACTTAAGTAAGCTATTGTGGACGTTAGACTCGAGGGAATACTGAGACAGTAGAGATGGAAAAAAAAGATCTATTCTTGGGTGGCCTCCCTGGTCTTCTAAATTGGATTGAGAAAAATGTAAGATACGATGATGTTGATAACAGCGTAGGTATCACTTTCAGGAAGAAAATACATCTCAGTATTTATTAATTTTTTTACCTGTAGGAAATCATTGATTATAATTTGATCATAAAGCATGCTTCCACAAACTGTGTTATTCCAATAAGGTTACCATTATTCAAATCAATTACCATTTAAGTTAATGTGAAAAGGTCCAGCCTAGTTAAGAACTCCAACAGAGCCTAAATCCCTACTACCAAGATTATCCAGAGAGTTAGCGATGCATCTGGCATTTTCTTCATATGGAAAGGCACCTTGTCCCGAAATAAGGCTCATG
This sequence comes from Fraxinus quadrangulata, assembly GCA_903798255.1. Lineage (NCBI taxonomy): Eukaryota > Viridiplantae > Streptophyta > Magnoliopsida > Lamiales > Oleaceae > Fraxinus > Fraxinus quadrangulata. The sequence goes on along the minus strand of CAIGRB010093128.1, from coordinate 46,314 downwards.
AAAAGCTTAGAGACCAGTAGAGACAGGAACATTGCAATATGCAAATTAGTAGTTCAGATTGCAACTAACATAACCTCCAACATACGTAAAATGTCCATTCAAGCCTCCAAGATTTAGCTGCATCAGAAAGACAATATCCATCATGGAAAATTTTGGATTCCAAAGACAAATGTTACCCAGTCCACATGGGCATGCTATTTATTGTAAACATTTATTGCAATATTTTTGGGGGATTTGTCCCGACAATGCATCAAAATAAATCGTTATACCTGTGAAAGTTCATTTTGAATATTATTTACCGAAGTTGTCCCATAAGACGTATTTCCTTCAGCTTGTTGAACAGCATGTGAAATACCACAAAGATTCAATGAATTCCTTGATGCATCAGGCCAGTGCACATTTGATATGTAGACGTTCCTGTCAACATTGTGCACTCTTTGGATAGTTATTGCAGATGCACACGAGAAATATGAATTTCATTCAGTACCTTATACATATACAGTAAACAGATATGATTATAACCATGAAACTATATAATACATGTTTAATACACAGTATTTAGGATTTGACAATATACGAAACAAGATTTCTTTTTCTTTTTCAAAGTGTCCGAATAGAAATGTTCATAACCAAATTTGTGGATAGTGTATTCCGCCGGTGTGATTCAAAACACCAGTAGAGGAACTAGACTGAGCGGAAATGGGTATGCCAGAAGCTCTTCGGAGGGTGTCCAGGACTTTTGAATTTGATCCATCCGATGTTGGCTGCATCCACATTATCAACTTAAATATTGTGTATAGAAATTTTATAAACAAAACGCATGAAAGCTTTACAAATGTAATTTGTCTGATCAACTATAGATCCATATCGAGTTTAATAAAACTTGATATAATAAGTAATGTAAACCAAGGGATAGAATCAAATTAAACATTTATTTTATAACAAGTATCATTATATAAACATGCTTTAGCAAAAAAAAAGGTGATTTTTCACGGTACTGAAATAACAGATGAACTACATGATGCACAAAGAAGAGGATCTTACACTGAACATGCCCAACACTTTATAGAATTTTTCACAATAAAAAGCAACAAGTCGCTCGTCTAGAAAGAACCCTTTTTATCTCAGGTGCAACTCCAGGCTTCCCTGATGGTTGAAGAAAATGAAAGTATTGAAGACATTTGAATAAGATTTAACCATTTGAACGACCAACTGATTCAGTTTTTGGGAAGGAACAAATATTCAATTCATATGGCATCTTTATGTTCAAGTTGTTATATCATACATACCGTTCATTTTGAGAAAGCTTGAATCCATCTTAGCTTTCACGAATTTCTATTGCGTTCCATAAAATTCGAATTCAAGACCTCTACCTTATGAGAGTCTTTTAAAACGGACACTATTTATGATATAATGGCTTGAGCATAGATGCTCGGGGCGAGTTTTTTGAAACAATTTTTTTAATGATCGAGCTTTGTGCCAAAACTATTATATCATACGTACTATCTGATTTGAGAGAATTTGAGTCCATCTTATCACTCACGAATTTTCATCGAGTCCCTCAAGATTCAAATCCAAGTCATCTGCTTCATGAGAGATTTAAGTTGAATGCTAATACCAATTGAGTCTCCAAAAGCAGACAATATGTATGATATAACGATTCGAGTATAAAGGCTCAAGTCGTTACAATAATAATGCTAGGAAGTGCTTGTTAAACTAGCCACAGATTACTCGTGGCAAATGGATGCAGCTTTATAGATTATTCGAATAGCAATTGTTTAAAATAACAAATGGAATGATTCTGTCTTATACAATACATCTTGATTTTCTGATAATAAGTTTCTATTTTCATTGGTAATAATAAAATCGACCTACTATGCATTGACACGTGGTGCAATCTCAATTGTCCTACTGTGTTTTGTGTTATCGGGAAGCATGAGTTTGGACAAGCTCTTCTAGATTTAGGGGCTGGTGTTAATCTTATGTCTTACGTTTTTTACTTGTCATTAGGGTTGGATGAGATGAATCCTACATCTGTAACTCTACAATTAGCCGATGGGTCAACTATTAAACCTAGGGGAGTAGTCGAGGATGTATTAGTACAAATTGATAAATTTTACTATCCCGTTGATTTCTTGGTTTTGGATGTAAAAGCTGATGTGAATGTTGATTCTAAATTATTATTATTCTTGCCAGACCTTTCCTTGCTACTGCTAATGCTCTGATTAATTGTAGGAATAGTCTTATGAAACTATCATTTGAGAATATGACTCTAGAAGTCAACATTTTTCATATCACTAAGCAGTTAGAGGAGGATGACGAGTGTCATCAAACCTACATGATTGATGCACTCACTCAAGAGGTAGCTGATAATATATTTATTGGGCCAGAACAGGAAATTTTAGAACCAAATGGATTGGTCGTCGTCGCAAATAAACATCTTGAGATGGAGGGTCAAGAGTCAGGTAATAGTTCTTATTTTACATTACCTGTTTCTAACGAGAGGACTTTATCTTTTGTCTTGTAGGCCCCTACTCTTGATTTTAAGCTTTCTTTTAGTCATCTCACGCATGTATTTGATGGAGGCGGAGGAACATCATTGGTGATTATGTCTAAAGAGGTTAGTGCACTTCAAAGAAAATTGGAACCATGCTTGTTGGATGTGGGACGAAGGAGGAAACATTGAGTCGAGCCAACGACAATAAACAAAGGCATTGTTTGGGAGGTAACTCAATGGGAGTTCGTTCCTTTCTTTTGTTTTTTACTTTTGCATTTATATTATAATTAATTTCTGTCATTTTCTTTGTATTACCAGTCAATTGAGTACTTTCAGGCTTCTTATTGTTCAAGTTTATGTTGATTCACTATATTATTTTTGTGATAACTCTTCATTTGGCTTTCATATTTATGCATTGAGGACAATGCAAAATTTCGTTGGGGGAGGAGGGAGGATTAATTTGGATTTTGTTGTGAATTGCATATAATTTGCATAATTATTATGGAATTCTGTTGTGATTCCTTTAAAATAAAAAAAGAGAGAAAAAAAAGGTTTTTGTTTGATTCTCTGATTTGCTACATGTTTAAGCTTTTGAATGACAAAATACGTCACTAGGAGTTAATTTTGTTCATAAGAATCTAGATGTCATGACACTTGCTGAATTCTTGTTGTGCACACAAGCCTTGTGGTAAGATGGTAGGTTAAGACATGTAGCTAGATGAGTCTCTTGCTGAAGTTTTCTTGTGAGAGAATTGGTGAGCATTGAGAGCCACTATATACTAAAAATGGCAATAAGCGCTCATTGGTCTTGTGAATTGGAAACCCTTTTGAGAATAACACTATATGGTTTGTGGTAAGATTGTGGATTACTTGAAAAATGATGAAAGTCAATTTAGGGCTGACATTTGAGCTTTCAACCTTTCTTTTCAATATCATTCGTAGCCACTTTGAGCCATGCACATATATAGCTGTTTCTTCATGCACCTATATTATCCATACTTCTCCACATTGGAGTACAACATTTATGCATATTTTTCCACCTTTTTACTTCCAAGTATATAGTAGGTATTTGATATATATTTGTGAAGAATTGAAGCAAGGAAAATGAGAAGAGTTGATATGTGCTCAAAGCGACTTGAAAAGAAAAAAAAACAAAAAAAAAAACAATATATATATGTTTGATTTTGGGGCTTGAAAAATTGAAGAATGTGTTGATTGAAAGGTGTGATGAATTGAAATGAGTGATAAGATACTTAGCTATGTGCTTGAAAGTTTTGAATCCTGATATCCTTCTTTTCATATAGCCCAACCTGAATTTCATTACAACCTTTTGCATTGATTGTTTTGATCCCAAGTAGGACTGTGGAATGAATAGATGAATTCTCATTTGACGGTATGCCTACCATGATATCAATGTTTGCATGTTACTTGTTCATAATTATTTAAGCCTCCAATTTTGAGCGTACATTTTTCTCAACTCCATAGAGAGAAACCCCGCACTAAACACTTTGATACTCGTGAGTTATGGTGCTGAACCTTTAGCTTGAGACATACTTGATGCTACTTGTGTTAGGGTTGTCGGTAAGATGGCTATGACTTGACACACACTCACACATTTTGTAAGTATTTTTGATATCCTGATAATCATGACATAGTTGATTTCTTTATGGTGTTGAGTTTAAAAAGAGCATGAATAGTAGTTGATTGGAACTTGACAGTTTGAATTGTAACATAGACTATTCATTGATCGTCTTGTTTTGCATTACATTGCTAGGGACTAGCAATAAGCAAGTTGGGGGGTGTGTTAATGACACAAATTGTTAGGTTTTTCATCCATTAATACTTACACTGTTACAATAAATTGATGCCTAAATGCACTAAGTACCCTTATATTTTGATTTAGGTTGCAAATGGATGAAAACGGTGAAAATTTGAGGAAATAAGTGAAAATAGCCAAAGTGGAAGAAAATAAAAGTTCAAGACCAAATTGTAAATATCCGAAAGATGGCTCGGAAGGAAAAATGAAGATATGAAGATTTGAGAGTGGTAGACATCAATTGGATGAGGAAAGAATCCAGAGGATGAAATATAATCAAAGAACTATCACATATCAACTATCAAACTGAAAAGTTTTGTACCAGTTTTGAGCCTCATTTTGAGACCAGTTTTTGATATAGAAAACGATCGAATTCGAAGATAGTATCTGAATCAAAGTGTAGCCCTTTGATTATCTTTCCAACGCATCTTGAATCATCTCAATCGGACATCAAGAGAGAAAGTTATGACAAAAATACTGAAAACTATCCGGTGATAAAACTCTAAACCTATGCGGTCACATAAGATTATTTCTATGCGGTCGCATAGAACCCTTCAGTGACTTTCAGTGGCTAATTACAGCTTTCTATGCGACCGCATCAACTATAACTATGCGGTCGCATAGAGTATTTTTTAGGCACGATTTCCAGTTTTCCAATTTACGTCAAACTCTTATGGAAATAACTTCTTTATCGACTTTTCAACCCTAAATACACCCCAAAACACCCCAGAACTGTAGATTCTTGATTATTCATCATTCTTTTCCTCTTTGGCTCAAGAATCTCCATGAGGAACTAAAATCCTTGGTGAAGCTACAAAGTAACTCATTGGATTCGGTGATTTTACATTCTTTATTCATGTAATCTGGTCTTTATTTGTTAAATACTTTTAGAATTTAGACTTTCATTCTGATAAATTTAAATTGAAATTGGTTTAATTCTTATTAGATTTTTCATGGATTCAGTCATACTTTTTCCATTTTTAATCGAAATATTTATTGAGTTTGAATTTCATAAACCTATATTGAGATTGATTTAACTTTTACTAAATTAATTATATATTCAATCACGATTTTTCTATCGATGAATTGAACTAATTGTTGAATTTTAATCTCAATTATTTTATTGGTGTGATTCAATTACTGCTTTATACTTGATGTATATGGTCGATCTTTGAATCTGATTTCAATAAAATTGTACGAATGAGTTATATGAAATCTAGATTTTAGAACTACTTTTGAATTAAATTGATTTGTAACATCATATCTTATGATTAGAGTGCCGGGATAAAGTCTCTAATTGAGTTATAAAACTAAATAATTGATGTGAATGATCGAATCCAACTGGGAGAATTTTGCTACTTCAATATTGAATTTACTATAAATTTAAGACGATAATTCATCCATTATTGGAACCCTTAAGTATTTTTCATCTCCCTGTGGATACGACACCTCAAAGCTGCATTACAACTACCGCGTTATTCTTTGGGTGTAATCAAATTTTGACGCTGTTACCGGGGAGACGGTACAAAATACACAAGGATCGACTGAAAAGGGTGACATTGTTCATTTACTTTTGTTTTTAGTTAGTTTAATTTTAGTTATTGTATTTTTCTTATTTTCACATTTTTTTTTACTTGTTTCATGAGCAGGTATCGAGGAGAGTGGGGAAGATTTGCTGACAGAACTAATATAGAGTTTGAATCCCTTTTTAACACTGCTTTTGATTCTGTATCTGTTAAAACTAACACTTCATCACATAACACCATGTCTGATAGTGAGCATGATGCACCTTTTAGGACTTTACAGGATTATCTTCATTCTACGCGCACATCCATACCATCATGCATTATTTTTCCACCTAATATGCCACGTATGGACCTTAAACCGGGAATGATTCAACTTCTTCCCACTTTTCATGGACTCGAAAATGAGAATCCATACGTGCATATTAGGAAATTTGAGGTGGTGATTGCAACCTTCCACAATCAACATGGTACAACATATGCCTTCAAGCTTAAATTTTTTCCTTTTTCGCTTAAAGATAGAGCAAGAAGCTGGATGTACTCGCTGAGACCACGTTCGATTGGAACATGGGGTGAAATGACTCAAGCTTTCTTCAACAAATATTTTTCCCAACATTTGATCAATGAATGGGAGAGGAAAATGATCTTTTTGTATAGCTGTGTTGAGTTTGCGGTAGTCAATACATACTCTCTCTCCCGTAATTGTTCTGGTAGGAATGAGCTCATTCTTTTCATTTGGTACGACGGTGATTCTCCCCTTCTTTGGCCCAACTTGAACTGGGTTGATCCATACACTATCTGATATAGGATAGATAATGCCCGCATCTAAGAGCTTTAATACCTTAGCTTGGACCATTTCTTTCATAATTGGATTTAACCTCCTTTGACTTTCCACACTAGGTCGAAAATTCTCATTCATGAGAATCTTATGCATGCACAACGAAGGGCTGATCCCTTTAATATCTGTGATGGTTCATCCTATTTCTGTTTTGTGCTCCCTGAGTACCCAAAGTAATTTTTCTTCCTCCACCTCGCTGATTGTGTTTGAGATAATCACTGGAAGAGTGCATGATTCTCCCAAAGAAGCATATCTGAGATGTGGTGGCAGTTGCTTGAGCTCCAGTTTAGGCGGCTGCTGAATGGATGATATAAGTTTTTTGTTCCCTATTCCAAGTTCTTCAAAGTTGGGTAAGTGCTGTTTTCGAAAATATGGTGGGTTGGTATCCATAAACCATGCACAAGTCTCAATCTCCAGTGATTCTCAATTTATTGATTGAGAATGAGCGATACATACCTCATATACATCTGAATGATGTTGAAGTAGAAATATATCATGCACCACCTTGTCAATGACATCAATTTTAAAACAGCTATCCGCCTCTGAAGGAAACTGCATTGCTTTGAAAACGTTTAAGGATATCTGCTCTTCACCCAACCTCAAAATTAGCTACCCCTTCTGAACATCAATCAATGCTTTGCCCGTGGTAAAAAATGGTCTACCCAATATTAGCGAAACATCCTTGTCCTCCTCCATATCCAATATGAGAAAATCAGCAGGGAATATGAATTTTTCCACCTTGATTAGTACGTCATCTATGATTCCCCTTGGATGTGTCAAAGATCGGTCAGCCAGTTGCAAAGTAACTATGGTTACTTTAGCTTCTCCTAATCTAAGTTTCCTGAAAACAGACAAGGCATTAAATTAATACTTACATCAAGATCACACAATGCTTTATCAAAATATATTTCACCAGTAGTACAAGGTACAGTAAAACTCCCTAGATCCTTTAGCTTTGGTGGAAGCTTTTTCTGAATTCTGACACTGACTTTTTCAGTCAACATTATTGTCTCATGATCCTCCAACTTGCATTTGTTTGATAGAATGTCCTTCAAGAATTTGACGTAGCTTGGTATTTGGAATAGTGCATCAGCCAGTGAAATGTTTATATGAAGCTTTTTGAATACTTCAAGAAACATCTTGTATTGATGCTCCATCATTTGCTTCCTCAACTGTTGTGAGAATGGAATTGGTGACTCATAGGGGTTTATTGAATTATCTGGCACTTCTTGTGATTTTCTGGACTCTCTCTTACCGATATCTTCTTGGTCTTGTCAACCCGCTTCCCATTCTCTTCTTCAGAAGACTTTACTTGTTCTTTATTTGCACCTGGTCTCTTGACATGTATGTCAGGTAGCTGAACTCCACTTCGTATAGTAATGGCTTAAACATGCTCCCTAGAATTTACTTCTGTGTTACTCGGCAATGCACCGGCACTCTTCCTGTCATAGAAAGAGTTAACTGTCCCATTTGAGTCTCCAATTTTTTTATAGCCACGCCCTGATTGTGGAAGTTTGTTTCAGTCTTCCTCGTGAATAGATTTGTGGTTTCCATATATTTATCGATTTTCTCCATGAGTTTTGTAAATATGTCTTCCAACTAAGGTTTCTTCTCGTGCTGAAACTGCTATGGAGCTCGGTTCTGACTTTGATTGTGATTTTGGTTTCCACCCCAAGAGAAGTTTGGATGGTTTCTCCATCCCGGGTTGTATGTTTCTGAATGAGGGTTGTTGGACTGACGTTAACCCCATTGAACAAAGTCCACGTGTTCCATTCTTTATGTAAGGATAGGACATTGAGCTGTATCATGTTCTGCTCCACATTCTTCACAAATTGACTTCCTGACTTGTGCTGAATTTATCGTCTGTGTTATGTTCTCTATCTTGTGAAATAAGGAGTCAATCTTTGCAAACAATGTCGAGTAAGTATCTACCTCATACACTCCAGCTGCTTTCTTTAGATCTACTCGGTCTGAAGACTACATGGCTGAAGTATTAGCCATTCTCTCAAACAATTCCCAAGCTCCATCGATTGACCTTGTGGTTAGGGATCTATTTGATGATGAATCTACCATGCTTCTGAAAGTCGGAAGTAGTCCCACATAGAAAAATCTGATTTGAGTTGTCTTGTCGAACCCGTGTTGAAGACACTTCCGTAGCATGTTTTTGAACATGTTCCAAGCCTCATCAAAGGATTCAGCTTCAGTTTGGCTGAATATTGATATTTCTTGCCTTAGCTTTGCCACTTTGGCCGGTGAGAAGAATTTGGTACAGAATTTATAAGCCAAGTCATCCCAAGTAGTTATACTTGCCACCAGGAGTAAATCAAACCAATCAAGTGCTTTATCCCGAAGAGTGTGCAAAAACAATCTCAATCTAATTGTATCTTCTGATATCCCCTTATATTTGAAATGCTGACACATATCCAAGAAATGAGATATATGTGTATGTGGATTCTCGTTAGCCATTCCTTAGAATTGATGTCAATTCTGAAAGAGTTGGATGACATTTGTCTTCAACTGAAACTTTGGCTATCCAAATGCTGGGTAAATAATGCTGGATTGGCTTTAAATGATGAATGGTGACAAAAAATCCCCAAGCAAAGCGTTCCCATCATGTTGTGCTTCTGCATTGACTGGAGCTACATGTTCTACAATCGATTCCAGTTGTTGATCAGCCATTTGTAATTGTCTTTGATTGATCTGATGTGCTGAATATCTCGCTATCCTCTGTCTTCGATGAAAAGTATGTTCAATCTCCAAATCTATTGAAAGTAATTCACCGCCAACTGATCTTCGCATGCAAGATTTGAAGAAGTGAAAATAGTATCACTCAGCTTAGCCCAAGTGAATAAACTTAATAGAGAAATAAAATGTAAACTAAACAACTTCGAATTAGTGTCTAAATAATAAAAATCAAATTAAAACTTAATCCCCGACAACGGCACCAAAAACTTGTACGAAAATATGTTCGCTTTATAAATCACTGCAAGTGCACGGTTCGTTAACAAGTAATAAAGTGGAAATTGTAAAATTCTGAGTATCGTCCCACGATGATAGATTTGATTTAATTTCTATTATCAAGACCGCAACCGAATATATTAAACTCAAGATGGTTGGTTTTTTGGATTTTATGACTAAACTATGACTAAAATGCAATTTAAGATAATGTGACTAAATAAATGCAAAATTATGTTGAATGCAAACAATTGATGAAATTAATGAATGGAAAACACACTAGGATCCTGAATCACCGGCAAGCTCACTTTTAACCTCTATTTCACAATTCGATAACACGATGAATTGGTTGAAGAATTAATATTTCTAATTTATCCGATAATCTCTTTTGAGTAGAATTGAACCCATTCTCGCATACCATTTGACTATATTTCTATGACAAATGCAATATACAAGAATACATGACGTTTGTAAACATTTAGAGATTCACGTAGAGCATATTGGTGTATTTATATTCCCTATCGGACCCTACGATGATTTATACCTTATAGAATCTATTTTCCTTCTTTCGAATGCATGAATCAGATCACACAAACTCACATAATCGCATACATTTAATTATGAAGGCAAGAAAGTGTATAAATCATTCAACATCCATCAATTGTGTTTGAACATCAAATTGCAAAATAGAGAATTAAAAAGTCACAATGCGAAGTTCATCGTTCACCTAGTACATAAAAAGTCTAGTCTAGCATGGATAAAATAAAAGAACAATAAAAATAATAAAGAGAAGACATCACCAAAAAACTAGAAATTAGACTTGAAATCTTGAATTTTGAATGAAATCCCTTATTCTAGCCCTCTTCCTTGCTGTTCAATGTTGTTTTTCTCTCTAAGAATGCGTAACCCCTCTTTTTGGATGAAATTAGGGTTATATAGAGTGTCAAGATATCTTTCCATAAGAGATCGGATCGAACAAAGGAAACCAAAAATTTCGCGCCGGAATTAACCATGCGCCGGTTAAACCATGTTAGCCCATGTTTTTCCTTGTAGTCGCTTAGGCGATCGCATGGAATTTCTACCATGCGGTCGCATGGTAGAAAATAATTTCCATTTGGTTCGTTTTGGTCCCCAAGTTTTGTTTTATCTACTTTTAGGCCTTGCTTCCTCCTCCTCCTTCTTCTAGCATTCCAAGATATCACAATTTGTTACTTAGCATAGTTCGATGCCCGATTCGTCAATCGAGTCAGCTTTTGAATAATTGCATTTTGGAACCCGAACTTTCATTCTCTTCCATTTTGGTCATTTTTCGTTTGTTTTCGTATACTTTTCATTCCATCCATCAATGTAGTCCTACAAACACAAATTATATCGAATTAAGCCATATTTTAACATATACGTAGACAATTTTCCATGTTTTGTGGCATAAATAAGTGTACAAAACGCACTTATCAGTTTTCTAGATAGAACAGGATATGGAGAACAATCACTAAGTTTATATGAGACCTAGCGGATGCAGACCACGGTATTTGAACATTCCTGGTCGATGCCTATATAGTGGGAGAGAAAAAAAATTGTTTTCTTGTTACTCTTAGTAATTTCAGTCTAAAGTCATTCTGGTTCTGGATTCTAGTTTTAGTTTCGTGGTGCCTGCACATTTGTGCAGTCACCACTTTAGAGAATACTAAAGAAGACTTGTGGTTTTAAGCAATAAGATTCAAGAACGTCTATTGAAAGCTGTAGTAGTTCAGTCTAAAATCAGATTTCAGACCAAGGAATTGATCCTGCAACTAGGGAAACTCTTATGTGATTCATTAGAATATTAATTATATCTCAAATGTAGCTATGTTGTTAGATCCTCGCTTTAGTTTTGAACAAACAGTTATGAAATTTGTGTTTTCTACAATCTTTGGCTGGTTTTTACAATCCTATTTCGAACACAAGTTACTGTTTTGCTGTTGTTAAGACAAGCAACGAGTGCATCCTCTAAGGCCCTCCAGCTTGAGAAAGGGTAAAAATGAATTCCCACAAGCTGATTTTCTCCATAGAAACATTGCTGTGTGTACGGAACTATCTAAGGGATACACAATATCATAATTTACATCCAAGGTTATACGGACACGGACACATGTATCGGACATGATGCGACATGGACACACTGATACGTGATTTTTCAAGAAGTAGGGGAGACACGTTCGAGACACATTAATTTAAATTCTTAATATTTTAAATCATATATTATATCTTTATTTTATAGGTTTTTATACAAGACGTGATATATGATGTTGGACATTTGTCCGTGGAGTGTCTCTAAATCATCCCTTTAATGTTGGTAATTTAAACAACATATAAAAAATAGGACAAGATATATGGTTTGTTGGATATATGTCTTTTGAGTGTCGGGGTCCGACACGTCACTCGTCGGACACGGACACTGCCTTAGTAGAAGTGTAGGTGCATACTAGATTTTATCTATAGTTGGCCTGCTAATGTTTGAGTTGACAGGGGCTGTGTAAATTAGGAAGCTGTAATTTGCCAACAAATTTTTGCTGCTCTGGTTGATTTTGAAGGCTGACATTCAATTCTCATTTGGGATAATTTTCTTCCCTTTTTGTTCTCCCATGTGTACATTTATATCCATTATATTTCTCGGACAAGAAATTTGAATTATTCTTGATCTCTAAAAATCTTTGTTCATAACATAAGCTTCATTATAAAATATGCATGCGCTTTTTGGTACGTTATTGAGATGTAAACCTGGCACACTTACCAGTTTACCGGCTTCTGGCTTCTGCTTCAAACGGTATTCCCAAAGTATATGCACTTCAAGTTTTTGAGGGAAACAAGTTGGTTTGGAAGGCCAGATGAATTTCCTATCCATGAGATTATGAATCAAGCCAAACAGACAACTATGGAATTATATGGCTGTTCTCGTAAAATGTGATCGTGCTAGCCGAGAAAATCTATTTTTTCGTGTCTTTTTTTAATCAATTGAACCAACAACAGGGATGAGATAAGTCATGCTATTTGGATGGGTTGAGAATTGATGAGTTATGGGTTATCAAGAATTATACGTGTTCTAAAAACTGTAAAGAGTGACTAAGCATGAAGGCAAAGTTTCAAACTTTACGAGTTTAAACGAACCTAGGCGAGGTTTAGGCGGCAAAAAACGTTTTCTTATTTTTAATATTATTTTAAAATTTTAACCATTTAATAATTAAAATAATACATATCAAACATCTAAAATTATAAAATACTATATTTACTTAATAATTTGTACCATTAGTTAATTATACAACTTTCAAGTTTTCGAAATGCAAATATTATAATATTTTTCATAGTTTTAATTTTAATAAATTTATAAGAATTTCATACGTGCTTTTGAAGTTTGCAATATAATAACGATTATCAAGATCATAATTACATAATGTAGATAGCAGCATAGCTTAAATATTATTTAATTATTTGGATAAAGTCATTTTTAACTTTTGTACAAGTAAAATATTTTAAAAACTTGAAATTAAAGTTGAATGAAAAGTTTTTTAAAAATAATAATTAAAAAATTAATAAGCTAAAGTCAAATAAATTTTTTTTTTAAAAATAAAAAAAATCAATAAAGCATGTCTAGGGAAGACGAAATAGAAATTGGAAAAAAACAATGTCTAGATGCGAAACGAGGCGTTTTGTCCGAACTTTGGCCATAAATTGAGGAAACTGTAAATTTGGAAATTGCATGTTTATTTAATTCATAATTTTTAAAGACTCTAAGAACTAATGGTATGGCATACCATATGGACTTAGGGGATATATGGAATTAGGTTGACTGATTAAAGTGGATTATGATGCATTGGTATAATATGGAATTTTGTGCTACATGAACAACATACAAGTGTTGAAAAATAAATATTTTTTTACTTATTAATAGTTTTTCTACTTATAAATAAATTTACTTATAAATTCCACTCGTGCAAATATTTTTAATAATAAATAGTTCTTTTATGTATAAGTGATTTTTTTAGTTATAAGTATTTTTATCTTATTTGTGATTTTTTTTTTTACATAAGTATTTTTATCTTATTTGTGATTTTTTTTTTTTACATAAGTATTTTTATCTTATTTGTGATTTTTTTTTTTACTTAAAAGTAACTTATAAATAATTTTTTAACAATAACCATATTAATTAATGTGGGAATCTGATAAAATAAAATTGATACCCTTCCGTGGATAAATCTTGGCACCAATAAAGCAACAAAGCTCTGTCCTGATTATCCAAGATCATAGAGGGGTACCCGTAGTTGAATTAAAAAAAAAACTGGAAACAAACATCAGGTTTTTTGAAGGCAGATTAATTTTAATTATTATACAAACAAAGCAGCAGAACATTCCTTTATAATGAACGAGGCAGAAAATTTTTGGGTCATTATGCATTTGAAAGGGAGGAACCATGTCTCTTAGACCAATTTAAAAGTTGCGTAACGTACCAAATGAGTTGCGTATATCATCAATAACATAAAATGAACTCCTCAAACAAGTCTAAAAAGTCTCTTTAAAAAAGTATCTAATCATTTCTATAATACATCCACTTGCCAAATGAGTTGCATATATCATCAATGACATAAAATGAACTCATCCAACGAGTCTAAGAAGTCTCTTTAAAAAAGTATCTAATCATTTCTATAATCCATCCACTTGTGGTACTCGGCCCCAAACAAGTTTTAACTTCACCCATAGTTTTTGGCAAATTGTCGACATACCCAACTTCAGCATGCATCTATAAGCTACTCTAAATCCCTAATAGAAAATAAAAGATTTAACAAATTAAACAACCTTGATGGCCACAAAAACCGTCCAGCATCTTAAAATTGGCATTTAACCAAAAAATATATGTAATTATGTATTATGAATTTTTACAGTCATGATACAATAAAAACATTAGCAACCACCGAGTACTTGTAGCTCTTCAATGAAACAAAAAGTACACACAACTGACAACAAGGACAAAGAGAGAACGTTCACGGCTAGTGCCGAGGCATCGGGGGCCACCTTTCAATCTTGTCATAGTGCAAAACAAAATCATCCTGCAGTAAAATGGAACGGGAGATCAGGATGACCCTTGCTCAAGCATAACATGTACAAATAGATATAATAATTAAAACAAATTAGAATATCTACAGAAAACCATTTCAGTAACTTCCTCTATTTGTAATTGAAAAGATTGTGCAAAGTTCAATATTGAAACCTTGTTTCTCAACGTCCAGGTGTGGGAATTGAAAACGAAATATGAACCTCTCTCATAAGTGCTTGTCTTCAAAAGAGGTTCCATATCTGTCACTCGAGTGAACCATAACAGGTACTCTTTATGGTAGAACCATCCTCTAGTATACCTGCAACAAAACAAGATTTTCACTTAGTACTTAATGGGGTTGATATACTGCGTTATGTAGAGAAAAATATATACCAGAAGACCTTGGCCAAGAAGAATAAAGCTGAATCACTAAGAAAGCGAAACAAACTTACAGTTCATTTGCTGCAAAGAGTTGTGCCTCGTCTTTTGGCATGCTGCAAGAGCAGAAATAAGAGTGAAAAACAATAGACTCCACTAAATCAAGAATTGTAATGTGAGAGAGTACTAGCAAAAGATTACCTGTAAAAAATATATAACAAGGTGTCTGGCTGGAATTTTTTAAAGTCACTTTGCTGCATTATCAAATGATTGATTTATTAAATAATTGTGGTATAAACAATTTCTTAGAATCATGAAACCATAAAAAATTATCACCTTTAGAGGAGGTGGATGTCTGACATTGTAACACATGGGAATATCGTACTCAGGCTCAGGCTCAGGCTCTACTTTGAAAGGTTCACTAACCCAGGGAGAGGCAAATGTCTTGTGAAGAGGCTTACTTGAGATCAAATTTAGACCGAGCGTTGTCAAATCTGTTCCCACAGCAAGTGAGGTCAAACCTGGATTTTCCTTTATCCGTTTTAACATCCCTTGCATCCCAAAGTGATTAGGAACACTTGGCAATTCCATCGGATTGTCCATGAACTGGTTGGCAAAGTAAGAGATGGATGGCTGGTATTGTTGATTATGCTGCATGAAACCAAGTGTGTTCAACAGTGTAATTTAGAAGCTTAATCTATTAAGAAGGATATATTGATTTTTGTAAATTTAGTCATCATCGCACCCCCTTAAATGAAGGCCAATTCAATTTTTTTTTTTCTGAACACATGCAAAATTTTCATATAAAAGGTAGCGTAAGTCTAGATCACAAGTCTTATGCATGCTACCATGTTGAAACATCTCATTCAAAAGTATAAGCTTTTAGAGAGACGCATTTTTTTTATTTTATTTCAATTTTACCTTCAATAAAGTAAATGACCTTAACAAGGTTGGGCATTCTCAACCTTCATAATAACTAGAACTCAAAATCCGATGTAAAAATTCTAAAAAGAAAATGGTCATATGAAGTGTACATCACCATAAAGATAATAGTACCAATTGAACTATAGAGAACATAGTTTAAGCAGGTGACAATACCTCAAAGCCATGAAAATGTAGATCACGATTTCTTGAAACCCTACTTGATGACATACGGTGTTGTTGCTAGGATGATGAGTTGAATATGCAAAAATAATATAAGTATTAATTAGTAATTTGTGGTGTACCTAAAAACTGCATCTTCTACTGCTATAACTTACAGCCATTTGCTGATACTGCATTAAATATGCCATATTGGCATGCATCTGTTCTTTTTGGAGTGTATTGGTGGGCAACTGAGATAAGCCCAGGTAACTGAGACCATCTGTCATATTTCAAAGGCAAGGCAGATAAGGAGTTAGAACATTATTGGGGGTTCTCATAATTGATTCATACCTTCAGAAAACCAGCAAACATAATAATGCAGGAGGGTCCGAGTCAGACGCTGAGTTGTCAGATAACACGTTAATGGCTCTAAAGTATCACGAGTTGGCAAATCGGTGCAAGGATGACAAGTGATCGGGTAATTTTGGTGATTGTGATATGTTTCGATAATTTGGTCATAACTTTGGCTACGGTTATCAGAATTGCGATTATGACCACAATCCGGAAAGCTTGTTTCGGCGCGAACGTCGTGGTCACTCAGCTTCGCTCGGTGTGTGCGGTTTTCGACCTCAAATTTCACCATTTTCCCTTCTGAATTACTATTTTAAGTTAAATTTTACTATTTTTGGTAATAATTTGATTGCATGTTTGGAGATGATTTCTAACCCAATTTGGGCTAGATTTTTCGCAGATTACTTATTTTATTCCTCATTTTAATTTAGCGTGATTTTTTGAGATTTTGCCATTTTTGGTAAAATTCGGATTTTTGCTATAAAGTCCGGCTTGTGGACTTATTTTCGTGGTTGTTGATTATAATAAGATTTCTTAAACTTCAGAGACGTTTTCTCTGTATTTTTCGACGTTAATCTTGTGTTCTTCCATATGAATTTTTTGGTAACACTTGCTTGCAGAATAATCATTATTCTGTTCGGCATCACATAATGATTCAAACCAAATGTATTCTACACAAGATGATTCAAACAAATATATATTCACTGCATATATAATACTTCATTTGTTAATACATAAGAAATAGGAGTATGTCAATTAAAATTTACAAAAACATGGCATGTAATTGCACACTGTATGAAGGGTATGTTCTATAAATTGTCTTATGTTTTCAGCCAAGATGTAATCGAATATGTTATTTGTAAAAGCTTATGAGACAGCAATACAAAAACAAACATCAATTGCACAAACACGGTATGCAAAGCATAGTTACACCAGATATGCTATATACAGGGTATGTTTTTTAAGTTTCCTCCAAAATACACACGCATAACAAACATCTCATTATTGTGGCACAATTATTTGCATGAGTTCAAAATGTGAAGATGTGGAATTTCCTAAAATGTGTAAGAAATATCGAACCATATGAATAAATTCAAAGTATAAAAGGTACACAGAAGAAAATCTTACAAAAAAGTAACCAAATATGAGTGTTCTAGGAAAGTGGACAGTAATTATCAACATCACAAAAGGAAATTGTAGTCATTCGGTTTGGGATGGAGGACTACTACATACGATCTCTTAAACTACCCATTCCCCCCCAAGAAGAACATACATGAAAGAAAGATGAGAAATGTGGGTCATATAATACATCAAATATTAGCTTAACAAATCAAGTGCCATAAGATTTCAATGAAAAATCACCACAAGAAAATAATAAAAGACCTTTTAGGACTGCAATGGAAACTTATGTTAATAGTGTCACAGCAATGTGTGGAAAATTATAGGCAGAATAACTCAGTCCATTGTACAAACAGCTTTTCCATTTATCATTCCTTAAAAAACAAATGAATACAGAATTCTGGACATATATTTCAGTCATCAAAACCATTATAGCAATATGCAGTAATGGCAATTATGATTCGACTAGACAACGTTAATTATGATTCGACTAGACATCGTAGAGTACCTCGATTTCCTGATAAAGAAGGAAATTCCTGACTCTGATTGTTCAATTCTGGTTTTTGTTGTGAATACCCAGTGTGCATCAAGCCTACATAATAAGTAAAAAAAATCATAGTTTTAGAGAAGAACTGCACATAAAAGCAATAAGGACAATAATTACGATGTTGTCGTTGAGAAGCAACAGAAAAGGATAGATACCCAGATAGCTAGTAGTCATTGATATTGAAAGTAGAATATTTAGAAGCACTCGCATCATTTAGCAATGAAGTATAATAGTAATAATAATGTGGGGAGAGTGGCACCACCTGAGCATAATAAGAGCTCCCTTGCATATTTACCATTTGTGAAGCTGAAAGTTAAGTCTCACTTAATAACTCCTAGGTCTATATAACTATTAGATGCAGTCATGCTTCGAAAAATTTTCAAGTTCGTTTATGGAATAAAATGTTAATAAATGTGTAGGTTTCACTTTCACGAAGAAAATACATCTTAATATTTATCAAATATTATCAGTAGGAAATCATTGGTTATAATTTCATCATAAAGCATGTTTCCACAAACTGTGGTACTCCAATAAATGAAATCCATTACAAATTAAGTTTGCAAGAGAAGAAGGTCCAGCTTGGTTAGAGACTCCGGCAGAGCCTAAACACACGCCTACTAGATTACCCACAGAATTAGCAATGCTCGTGGAATATCCCACATTTGGCAACACAAATTGTCCTGAAATAAGGTCTTTGAAAAGCAAAGAGACCAGTAATTCCCTGACGAACATTGCAATATGCAAATTAAAAGTACACAATTGCAACTACCATAATGTCCAACATTAGTTTCACCTGAATGTTGTTTCACCTGAATGTAGAATGCACTACATAGGATTGGACAATATTGTAAATAAGATTTCTGTCTTATTTTATTAGTTTTCCAAATAGAAATGTTCATAACCAAATATGTGGATAGTATTTACCTCCTGATTGATTCAAAACACCACTGGAGGAACCAAACTGAGTATAAAAGGGTGTACTAGACGCTCTTTGGAGGGTGTTCGGAACTTTTGAATTCGATCCATCTGTTGCTGGCTGCATCCACATTATCAATATAAAGGAAAATTCAAAAACAAAGGGTGTGAAAGCTTTACAACTATAATAAACTCTTTCGGTCTGATTAACTATATATCCAGATGGAATTATATAAAATTTGACATAATAATTATGAAAATCAGGGTAAAGTAAAAATTAGTCTTTATTTTCAAAACAAGTATCATGGCATAAGCGTGCTTTAGGAAAAGTAGTGATTTTTCGTGGTACTTAAATAATAGACGAAATACATGATGCACGAAGAAAATGATCTTACATTGAACGTGCCTGACATTTTGTAGAATTCCACAACAAAAAAGCAACAGGTCGCTTATCTGAAAAGAGCCTTTGTTGATCTTATGTGCAACTCAGGGCTCTCCCTGATTAAAAAAAAAAGGAGAGAGAATAAAAGCATTGAAGACAGTTAAATAAGATTCAACCACTTGAATATCCCACTGTTTCAGTTTTAGGAAGGAACAAAGATTCTATCATAACAATAAAGCAGGGAAATACTAATTGAACTAGCCACATTTAAACATCAAATTAGGAAATCATCCATTACAGCTATCAAGCAACCTCCTTGTGTCTGCATAGATGTTAGTACAACTCAATTAGAGTGAGAGCTTAATTAATTTACATATAGAAAACAAACTTGGAACAAGCATGATATTATGCATTGTTTATTCATGAAAGTACTTGTTTCACAATAATAAGGTGCAATTTGGCTTTGTCAGCTCGTTCAATGCAGGAGCCAATAATAATGTATGACTAGGCCTTCGAACATAATCATCCCCTCCCCCTCCCCGCATGCTTAAATTTTTGTGCCACGTGCAATTCTATCAATGTTGCAAGTACGCTTTTGTGCCTACTGTTTCATCCTACTATGTGTACGACAATGATTTTGAGACTCCATACATCTCATAAAAAAATACTAACTTGTTTGAGACCCATTTTGGGGAAAACGTATTTTGGAATAGTGATTTTTTGGAAAATGTGTAATTAAGAAATAAGAAAAAAGTTTTTGATTAACGTATAAAATTATTTTATTTGAGAATGTGTTGTTAAAAATAAGTTTTGAAAAAATGGGGCTCAAACAAAGGCTAAAGCAGGAAACGAAACGAATGTTACAAAGTAAGATTACTAAACTTGCAGTAATTTTAAACAAAAAAATTATTTGTCTTACTCAATGCTTCTGGATTTTCACAAAATAAAAAATTTCTATCATCATTTGTAATAATAAACTCGAGCTAAAGTGCAATGACACTAGTGATGCAAACTCAATCATTAAACTTTCTACACTTGGACACGGTCTCTCTCACCCCCAAGCGATCTCCCACATCATAAACACAGAAGGATGTATATCTTGGAGTTAGGATTCATCATGGGATAAGAGGAAATAAATTAAAACAAAACACAAAAAATGGATCTTGATCAGGAATCGTGTTTCAAGTAACTAAACAAGCTAAACTAACTTTTTCCAGAACTTTTGTTTTTTTTTGGCATTTTTTTCTTTCTTAAGAAAAAAGAACACACTACTATAATATTTTGGAAGCAAATATATCCCAAGTTAGGAGAAAGTGTGTCGAGAAAGTTATATTACTTTTTTACTTCAAACTTCATAATATCCTAAGCATGTAGACCATCGCCGTCAACATCAATCTGTTCCCATAGCATAAACACAGAACCATATATATTATAGAGTTAAGGTGCACAATGGTCCTTGATGAGGGAAATAAAAACAAATAGATGTAGTTTAATAAGGGAAATATTAAATAAAATGGAACTCTTTTACTTATAATAAGTAAAATAACCAGAACTTGATAAGGGACCTAAAACAAACCTTGACATGAGAAAATAATCGAAAGATAAAATAAATGGACCTTGATGAACGATCATGTTATATATAAGCAAAGCATACAGAATTGCATAATTTTACCTTTTTGGAAGCAAACTTATCTTTTCATTCTTTTCCCTCCTCTCCTAGGGTTAGGAGACAAGTTGTAGATAAATATTTAGGATTTCAACCCAAAATATATTTATTACTTATATACTTCAAGGAGCACCAAATTTTCATTTTTCTTGAAGAATCTTTGCTTGAAAAAAAAAAATTAAATTAACACATTTTAAAAGATCACCATTCAGAAATCATTCTTTATGTCTAGCAGATCTATGCAAATTGATTTAAGTGAAACTCAAATCCAATTTTGCCTCAATTTTATTTTAAAAACACTAAAAAACAGCTAAAGCAAAATTTCCGTGGGTAAAACTTCATTTCATATCCATGCAACAAATTAAAAGTCTAAAACCCATAAGATTAAAAGCTCATAAAATGACACTTAATTCAACTCAATCAAACAAAACCCTGGATTCCTGCATGTTCTAATCTACAAAACCCTAAAACTAAAAAATTGTTAAACAAACTCAAATCTCAATCAAACAGTACCTCAAGGCAAAAGAAGAGCAAAAGCTAATGTCCTAACAGCATTTTACCTTTTAGCAAACGGATAAAAGGAGTATGTGTGTGTGTGTGTGTGTGTGTGTGTGTGTTCTAAGTTGAAGAGAAGAGAATGGATTGTGATTTTAGAGAGAGAGAGAGAGAGAGGAGGAGTGTTCATTGGTACAATTCTTATAAATTCTTCTTACTATTGTTCTGTGTTTTTTGGATGCACATAATCTTGAACTAATTAATGTAATTAGGTAGATTTGGTACTTTTATAAAAATAATAAATAAGTAAATTAGGAATTTGCTATATTAATTTTATTTTATTTTTTAAATTTTGGATTAAGAAATAACTCAGTTATTTCTAGTTTTGATCAATAAAAAAAATTCTAAAAATAACTTCTAAGTTACGCTTTTAAGCTTATGATCAAATGTCTAGAAAAATATATTATTACCTATATGTTTGGATGCCTCCTAACATGCACTGATGCAAGGACAAGATAAAAATGTTCAAGAGATTAAATGTTGAATCCAAGAATTAGAATAAAAACGTGTAACGTCTTAAATACCACTTATCTTCACAAACGCAAAACATAGCATGTATATGTAATGACTTTATATTTATGCGTTTTTAATGGGGAAAAAAATCGTATTATGGTTAATCATATTGGCCATCAATTGTACACTTACGACGTCTAAATGTGTCAAATTCAATTTATTGACATCATTTTCCATGTGTTGTACATATGTTATAAATCAAGACTCGTCACTAAATTTTCATTTTGTTAGTATTATGTCCATCATTGACGAATGAATTTCTAAAAGAGACGCAATAAACAAACACAACAACATGACTTGTACACCCATGTTAAGAAATGAATACAGGTAAACATTTTCATCTCTGGTAGATGCTAGTTTTAATATGGTGTCTAACTTTAATATTTCAAGAATAAAGAAAATGAAAATGGGGAGTTCCTCTCACTCCTCCTCTCTCTAATTTTTCTTGACATGGATATAGATGTAATCAGAGAGTTAACTAAACAAGGAAGTAGAAATTGAGGTATAAGGTAATGACGATTTAAATGAATGTAGTCAAAGAAATGTAATCGAAAATTTTAAGTACTAAAGAATGTTACTGAAAGACAATGGAATGGGGCGCTCTATCGTAGTCGAGAAAATAAAATATATTGAAATGTGTAAGGATAACTCATTCATGTAAGGTATTTTTAGTAGTATTTTCCTAAGGGTAAGAACGGAAAAACTTCCTTGCACTCGCATTACCCCATGCTGTCAGAGAATCGACGCATGGTTCCCATTCTATATCCGCCCTGATTATTATATTTATCTGTACCCTTATACCTCTAAATTAAATTGTATTTAAGAATTATAAAAATAGTACTAAAAACAAATAATGATTAAACGAGACAGGTAACTGGAATATTTGCCAGCCTCCCTAAAATCTCCAGCAGGGCGGGGGACAGGGACGTTATCCCAATGCCATCCATACAAAAGGCTAAAGGAATTCAATAGAAATCAAAATGATAGAAGGATCAAAAAAATAACCGCCATAGAGATTATGAAAATGTCCAAATTTAGAGTACCTAAGTAAACAAAAATCTAATTTCATTTTGTCATTATAATCTACATATACATTTCAAAATTTTCTTTCACCATTCTTTCCGTGTTTGACTCAATTCTAGATCGCACCCGAACTTTGCAAAATCACTTTGCTGAGTTAGAAAATGATTGAATGACTGAATAATTGCGATATAAAAAATTTATGAGCATTGTGAAACCGTACTAAAAATTTCACTTTTTAGTGCTGGTGGTTGTTTGTCATCGTATCATTTTGGAAGACTGTACTCCAACTCTAGTTTAGTGGCCTCGTCATCCCAGGAAGAGGCTAACGTCTAGTGAATGGGATCAGTGGAGATTAAATTTAATCCAAGCGTGTTCTCAGTTCCCACAGCAAGCGTCCAGCGACGTCAAACCTCGATTTCTTTTCTCGTGAATTTAATGAACCGTGCATCTCATATTGATCAGGCACATTTTAAAATTCCATATCTTTGTCCGCGAACTGGTTCGCCAAATACGGGTGGGATGGCTGAAATTGTTTATACTACTGCATAAAACGATCATTAGATCATGTGTCAGATTTTTACAATGAAGTATGTTGAACAACATCATTTAAGCAGTTAAGAAAGGTATATTGATTTATTTAAATTTAGTCTTCAACACAGTCCCTTAAATGCAGCTCGGATTCTTTATTTTATACATATGCACAAATTTCGTAAATAGGATAGCAATGAGTCTGGAACGTAAGTCTTATTCTGCTAGTACGTTGAACTACCTCATCCAAAAATATAAGAATAATAACACACGATCACAATTGACTGATTCGCGCATGAGTACGGAAAGGAAACTAATATTGGGCAAAAAGCTCTCTAAGTACATTATTTTTACAAAAACAATCAAGAAACCAACTAGCCCTTGCAAGAGTTCAAATTGTAACAAACCCTATAAAAAAACCTTTTGACAATAAAAAGAGTAGTTTCTAAGAGCAGCAATCTACAAATCCTTTTATCCACAAATCAAACCCTTTAACAGAAATCACAAAATATTTTTCATTTTCATCATATTTTTTCAACTTTGAAACATTAACGTTTCTCCTATTGTATCACTATTAGTTTGTTTTCTTTTACCTATTGCATTTGAGAAGTTCAAATTTTTACGCCTATAAATTATGTGGTATGCGCGTGATGGATGGGGTCCCACATATGCCGATGTGGCATTGACTCTTTAATTACATTGGACCTATTTAATCAAGCTAGATATTTTTGGGCCTAAGATTGGGTCCGGCCCACTTGGCCCATTTATTTCTTTATAAATATGTGATTCATTTCATAGTAAGGTATGTTTTCTAACCCTAACCAAATCCCCTCTCCCTCTCTTGCACTCATATTTCTCTCGTCCGATCGTTGACTTGACCGTCGGAGTGCAAACGGCCGTTGGACCTTTTTCTCGACCGATGGCATTTGCCTTCTAACGGGGTGTTCATTGTGTAGGTGAAGTCTACATAGAGGGGACGAGGTCACAATCCCAGCAGCATTACATATTTCTACTAGCATATGCATCACAATATCACTGGAATGTACGAATGACATATCAGTGTGAGCATGTCATGACATAATTTTCATTATAGCCAGTACGTATGTCACATTATCTACATTATCGTTTTATAGATATCATGTTACTTCACACTAGCAAGTTTGATATCATCATTATTTTACCTTATTTGGAGGGGCAAATGGACCCCAAATTTATTATTATACATGTGTAGTGGATATATTGTATTGTATTATAGGTTGGTTTAGTCCATATTATAGAGGAGATACTGTCAAAATTTCGAAATATTATATTCAATAACTACATTTCGAGGCAATTCATAAGTCCTCGCCTATTTGGAACCGATGTATATTTTTGAAGCAGTTCGTAAATTCTCATATTGGAGCTGCTCATATTTCTGAGGCAAACTGTAAGATATCGCCTATTTAGCAGCTTACATTTCGAAATCCGATCCGCACATGAATGTACGACTCAAACTTGGAAGACTATTGTTACACCTATAAATTACGTGGCATGCGCATGACAGATGGGGTCCCACATATGCCGACGTGGCATTGACTCTTTAATTACATTAGACCTATTTAATCAAGCCAAATATTTTTGGGCCTAAGATTAGGTCCGGCCCACTTGGCCCATTTATTTCTTTATAAATATGTGATTCATTTCATAGTAAGGTATGCTTTCCAACCCTAACCAAATCCCCTGCACTCATATTTCTCTCATCCGTCTGTTGACTTGACCATCGGAGTGCAAACGGTCGTCGGACATTTTTCTCGACCGACGGCCTTTGCCTTCTAACGGGGTGCTCAGTGTGCAGGTGAAGTTTACGTGGAGGGGACGAGGTCAAAATTGTGTTGGCGTATTTTTTGGGATCAACACAAATCATGGTACTAAACAATTTACAGTAATCTTGTTTTCGATTTTATCTTAATCAGGAACGAAGCGAGGAGTGAACTAAAAAATCTTTTAGACTAGACTAGACTAACTGTAAAAAAATTCCCACATAAAAATATATATAAGAAAAAATTAAAGTGGGCTGGGGCTGGTCCCCTATGTCCAGCCATGATCTTGATGCCACTTTGCTATCCTAGTGATTGTAAGATTTTTCTCTATGTTCAAATCCTCATAACAACATTAAATTTTTAGAGCTTGTTTGTCTCTCATTATTGGGAAAAGAATGGAGTTTTGAATAGTATTTTTTGGAGAATGCGTGGTTGAAATTTAAAGTAATTTTATTGGTTTGTGTATAGAATATTTTATTGAGTGAATGTGTGGTGGAGAATCTTACTTAGCAAATTTTGCAACAGGCCTTGGGAGTTAAAAATTTAGTTCTTGAAAGTTTAAATTGTCCATCCCGACTCCCATGTTTCAAGTATGATTCTGGAAGGTTTAAAAATCCAACTATAGAATGACATTTAAAATGTAAACCCAAACATTTACAAATAGCCAAGAAAATATCGTACTTTAAAGAGGAGATATGTAATTTAATAAGATATGCTTATCATTACAAACAAAAACGCTGAAATTTTGGTTTATATCCTGCTGACATACATATAGCTTATGATTTATATTACGCAATGCATTTCATACATATAACATCGTACATTTAATTTTATTCGTCGTCAACTCCTGTCTCATCATTACCATAGCCATCCATCTCCTCATCAGAGCTTATGATGATAACTGGTGGATGTGGTTGCAGGTTTTGTATATCACCTCCCGAGTCGGACCAGTGCTCCGAAATCCATTTGGTCATGAACTGGTGATATTGGTGGGGACAGCAGGAGAACCTGCATAGGGGAAGATGGTAGCAGAACCATTTCATTTCATGGTATTTGCATGTGAACATATTATTCCTCCGGAATTAAAGCTCATGCCCCATCTGCATCATCACAATTGGAAACATTTCATATTAAAAACAGAAATAAAATAAAATAAAATAACACCAAAAAATAAGGTAGAGCAAGTTAATTATTGTCAACAAAAATTGAAATTTATGTTTCACTCGACAGTTTAAATGTGTTTTTCGACATTTGATACATTTTTCTCGACATTTTAGTCAATATTACCAAAACAAATCATGGAGAATAACAGATACTAACTGCCAGGGGCTGACAATTGGATTGTTAAGGCATACAGTCATCCATCAAGACATACAGACGAGCTACCGATCCCAATCCAACACACCAATCCTTTCATCTACCGATTCGAAAAATCCAGAAATATTTTTAACTTTACCAAGTTCACCAAAATCAAGTCCATCTATTATTTCATATGCACGAAAAAGGAATTCCAATCACCCAAAAAACTATAAATCTTCACAACCGAAATAGAGAAAATACCTTACGATGTTTGGAAGTGTGACTCTATGCGGAGGAAATTATTGAAAAATCATAAGAATTGAGAAGAGAGATAAAATTCATTTCCATAATATTGACATTATTTTGAGGAGTGGGAGTTGGAAAAACAGAATTATTTTGTATGTAAAGGTTTCTGTTTAGATAAAAGAGTTGACAAGCCACTTTTGAAATGAAAATACAAAATTGTAATTTATAATAGTTTGTAAGGAAAGGTTTGTCCAAAATATCAAAACAATTCCACCTTTGCAAGTCTTATTAAAAGTTGGACATATTTCAAAATGCAAAGTGAAAGTGGTCATTTCGTGCAATTTCCTCTTATTTAAATTTTGTCTTGAACAAAATTGTTAAGTTTTAGATGTTTTGTAATTGACAGTTCTGTAAACAAAATGACTGAGTTGTATTATATGTAAAAAGTCAAGAAGTAATGTGCAAATAGTTGAAAGTAGAGTTATTAGGTCTAGGGTTCGAGATTGGCAAAAGAAGGAAAAACGACGCGAATTTTCGCTAAACTGTCGCCAAAGTTTGGCTCAAACTACAAAAGCAGAAACATCGTCGTTGGATTGTCGCCCCTCTTTCGCTCAAGCGACATACTATCGCTCGACTATCATTGAGCCCTTGCTCGAGCGACGTGGTTATCCATGATATTTTTATTTCGCGATTTAAAGGTTTTTTACCAGGCTTATTCGTTTTCTAACCTACCTATATATACCAAAACACATTTGTACGAAAAATTACAAAGTTGAACATTGAGATAGTTTCATCTGTGAGAGAATTCATATATTTTATCTTTCAACATTCGTCTTGTGAGATTGTTTTGGTGAGAAAAACATCGTCCACATAATTCAAATACCAAACCTACCACTCCACATCTGTCAGAGTTCTGAAAATCGAAAGAAGTTGACTGGAGTTCCAGTCTGTGAAGAACAAGGTGTTCTTCGTTGATCCATGAGAGATAGACGATTCCGCAAGGCTATGAGTGCTGCATGGTAGCAGATTTCAGGAAAGCTTTGAAGATTGCAGTTAATGATTGGTGCAGGAGAGCACAATTTCTAGGAAAGTTGTAAGAACTTCAGTCTGAAGATCAGATAGTATGTGTTGTCGTCGTTTGAATCGTTTATAGTAGATTAATTGGCAAAGTGTCCGGAGTTTTTTCCAGTGGATTTCTCTGTGATCATACCATGTGTTGATTTACTGCTTTATTCCTTGTTTATATAATTTGCGGTATTCAAACATATGATTAATTTGATGTGATTGTTTAACCATCTAGCGATAACAATTGGTGAGTTGTAGCTAATTTGTTATATTATTTTAATTAGCATAATACACCCATTCACCATCCTCTAAGTATTGTTAGAGTCAAACTACGCGCTTTTCAATTGGTATCAGAGCCTTATATCGATTTCTGACCCTTAGTATATTATTCTAAATGAGTCAGCCTTTGTCCGTACCTCCGTTCTTCGACGGAAGCAATTATGCTTACTGAAAAGTTCGAATGAGAACTTTTCTTAAAGCGTTGGATGAACGTATTTGGATTAGCGTTTAAAATAGATGGGCTCCTCCTGCAACAACTGGTGTAGTTACACCCACTGATTTCTCACTATGGACCAAAACTAATTTGGATGAGTGTAATTAGAATAGTAATGGCCTTCATGCCATGTTCATGGTTGTATCTGCTGAGGAGTTTAGGCGAGTGTCGATGTGTGAAACTGTTAAAGAAGTTTGAAATATATTAGAAATCACACACAAGTGTACCAAAACTGTTAAAAACTCTAAATTGTAGATGTTAACTACTAAATTTGAAGAGATTAGAATGAAAGACGATGAATCATTCGATGAATTCTATGCGAAGCTGAATCATATAGTTAACTCTAACTTTAACTTAGGTGAAAAGATCTCCGAGTCTAAAATTGTTAGAAAAGACCTAAGATCACTGTCCGAGAGGTTTAGACCTAAGGTCACTACGATAGAAGAGAGTAAGGACTTAGATACTGTTAAAATTGAAGAACTCGTAGGATCACTTTAAACGTATGAACTCACTGTCTCACAACCTAAAAGGGTTAAATCCATCGCCATGAACGCTATAAGAGAAGAAGAGAGCGAGTCTACTAATACTGAGACCCTTAGAGATGATGAAATTGCTTATTTCATTAAAAAATTTCAGAATGTGATGAGGAATAGGAAAAAGCCTCAGGAGCAAAATAGTGAGGTCCCTAGTAAACTCTCGAGAGGTAGACATGAGAAAAACACTTCTAGGACTCCCGTTAAGAAATCTCAATCTGTCAAATGCCATGAGCACAATGGATATGGTCACATTAGGAGTGAATGTCCTAATTTGAAGAGGAGTTCGAGTAAAGAACATCGTAAGGCTTTAGCCGTGATCATGAGTGATGAAGAGTCAAATTTTAGTTCTCAGAATGAGACATCTAATGGTGAGAATGATCAAAAATTCATGGTCTTCACCTCTATTGCTACGCATTTTTCAAAAATAATTAATGAACGTAACGAGGTCAGAAATCCTACCTTTGTATAACAAGAACTGAAAGTCCCTTATGCATAAATTTCTAAAATCTTGCAGTCATATGATGTATACATTATACAGAATGACACAATTGAACTATAGAGAGCATAGTGGAAAATGATGATAATACCTCAAAACCATGAAAATGAGGATCTCGATTGCCTAAGTTTAGATAGGAAATTGCACTTGATGATGTGTGACGATGTCGATGAGGATGATAAGTCAGATATGCGTCCCCAAAGTTGAACCCTAAAGACCTTCCCATCTATACATTTAAAACAAATGAAAAAAAAATGTTAACTATTAATTAGACATTCATGGTGTTCCTAGCAAAAATGATATCTTCAACTGCTATAACTTACAGCCATTTGCTAACACTGCATTAAATTTTCCATATTATCATGGATCTGTTAGTTTCGTTGTGTACTTATGGGATGTATAGAAAAGCCTTGGGGGCTGAGACCATCTGTCATATTTCAAAGGCAAACATCATGTAAGAGATTATAGGGTGTTAATATAATTGATTTAAACCCTCATAAATCAGCAAACATATTGGATTTATTGAAAATGATAAATCTGATTTTGTAAAGATAAATCAACGGATGTATATATGAAGGAGAAAGAGATTTACTTGATAATTGTTGACCTCAAAAAATGCGCTGACAGGATCCCGACTCCACTCACGTCTACATAAACTTGCTCCTGCAAATTTGGACATATCATTAGTCATGTGTGGCCTTCTCCAGTGACGGTGGAGGTGATCATGTGCATCCTGATGGTCAAGTTAGTCAACAAGGTATTTATATTTGGGTGTGGGATGTACTTTAGACATGAACCACTTAGGTGTTTGGGCACCACGGGCTTGTGTATGAGAGTATGTAAAACTGGGAGGGAATAATCTTACAAAGCTTGTAGTGTTTTGAGTTGCATTACCCTTCAAATGGCATGAGTTGTGAGCTTTGTAGTAGTAGGGATGAGTGGTAGTCATTGGATGACAAGGCACGTGATTTCATCTCCTTAATCGAAGCGTCCCATCGTAGGCTTCATATCACACATACTAGGCCATGCATCATTTAATGCACTCTGAAAAGGTATCTACTCTAGGGTCTAGGTCTATGTACCTATGTAGTAGGCTCATAAGACTTGACATTCTTTTACTACAACATGGGTCACATCAATCATTCGCATAAGATCTTTATGTAGAAGATCTCTTGAGGGAAGTAAATATGAAAAATGCTCATTTATGGTTAGGAGGCTTCCGCTTCGGTAATGTGGGCTTTAGTACTTCGACCACTTATATGGTGCTTCGCTTCATGGCTTCAACCATCTAGTTAGTGCTTTGGCTTCAGGGCTTTGACCACTTACATAGTGTTTCAACCACTTATATAGTGTTTCAGTGGATCACCTCTCTATTGTTATTTTACAGTATGTGGCGTCTCTCTTCAACCACAGCGCTTCTGCTTATACATGGCGCTTCACGTGAGGCGTCGATTCGTCACCTTTACCTATGACTTCGTTTCAATTTTTGATGATGCAGAGTGTAGGCCTTTCGGGCATCTTCTTGAGCCTCGATTTTGAGGCATAAGCTTCTTTTTTAGCCTCGATTTTTAGGCGTAATAATAGTCCCCTAAATCTATATATGATTATTCATGTCATGCGTGAACTTCTTATTTTGAGAAGTAATATTCTAATGTAGCATGTCATTTGCTTGACTTGACAGTTCTGCCTATTATCACTCTTTTAACACAACACGATAGTCCTCGAGTTCAATTATAGATATTTATATCATGGTTGGAGTTAAGAAAATAGGAAATTTCATGGAAAGCCTTTAATTTGTGCTTTAGTTTGGCTAAAATTTGACGCGAAGATGAGACTTTAAAGTGCTAAAGTTATACTTTAGTTTGACTAAAATTTGATGCAAGGACAAGGCTCTGAAGTGCTGAAGTTATTCTTTAGTTTGGCTAAAATTCGATGCAGAAACAAGGCTATGAAGTACTGAAGTGAAGAAGAAGCATTTGTGAAGGTCATCTTCGGAAGTTTGAATATAAGCTCCTTTTTTATGCTCCATTTAGAAGAGTTCACGATTTCCTACATGATGGATGGTTCATCATTGCAGAGGTTTCTCCCATGGTGTTCAGCTTTATCCATGGGAGGTGTATGATGTCGACCTTAGAGAATTTGGAGGTAGTCTCTTTTGGGATTCACCTTTTCTCCGAGGCACTCATGATTCTATACACAGTAGATGATTTATCCATGCATAGGCTTCCCCCATGGTATTCAATTTCATCAATAGGAGGCATATGATGCCTACCTTAAGGAATTCGTAAGTGATCCCTTTTGGGATCTACCTCTTTTTCGAGGCGCTCATGTTTTCCTATATGGTGGATGATTCAATACAAAGGATTCTCCCATTGCGTTCAGCTTCATTTATGGGAGGCTTATGATGTCACCTTGGAAAAAGTGAATATCGAAGATGTTTCTTTATGGTTAGGAGGCTTCTGCTTCGATAATGTGGGTTTCAATCACTTATATAGTGCTTTGGCCACTTACATAGTGTTTCGACTTTAGCNTCGGCCAAATGGAACATCATATTGGAGGTCTTTGGTGTGAAGAGATTCAGGACAGGGAGCTTCGACTTCTTCTTCGACTTCTTATATAGTGCTTCGACTTCAGTGCTTCAGCTTACACATGGCGCTTTGAGTGAAGCGTCGGTTCGTCATCTTTACCTATAATTTCGGTTCGATTTTTATGGCATGGAGTGTGCGCCTTTTGTTTGGGTTTCTTCTTGAGCCTCGGTTTTGAAGCTTAACAATAACCATTGTTGTTATAGTTGCTAAGTTCGCTGCGCTTCATTGACACTTGGAATGGCCGAAACCCTAAGGCATAGTAGGCAATATAAGGCTCCATTTCTTACATGATACGATGTTGTTTCATCTTTGGGCCTTTTTTATTGTGTGGTTGAAAGTTATTTTATGGGAAAATGTGTGGTTGAAAATGAATTTGGAAAAAATAGGACTCAAATAAGGGCCTAATTTCTTTCGAAGTGCTCGAGTTGTCTAAGGTTAAGGCTCAAAGCTTTTTGGTTGTCGAAAAAATTATTTTTGATTTGATAATTTCTCTTTTTTTTTCCCCCATTGCGATTAAAACTTCTATGTAGCCGACTAGCACAACAAAAAAGAAAAAAAGAGTTTAGTTTAAGATGTAAGTTTGCTCTATAGTTGAAGGAGATGTGCTCCAACAGTAGTGATGTCAATGGGCCGAGCCGGCTCGACTCGTATAAGCACGAGCTCGGGCTAGTTTGTAACGAGCCAAGCTCTCGTTACTCGTGGTTCACCAGCCGAGCTCAGCTCGGCTCGTGAGCTCGTCAAATTTTTATTTATTTTTTTTTTTTAACTAGATATAACCTTTAAAAAAAATTTTGACGAGCCGCTCATCCAAAATGAGCCGAGCCGGCTAGGGCTCGTCTTTTTTACAAGCCCAAGCGGCTCGTGGCTCGTTTTTTACAAGCCGAGTCGACGAGCCGCTCGGCTCGTTTGCCACCTCTATCCAACGGCATAGTTGAGCAATAAGTATAGAAAGATTACACAAGTACATATCAATATAATAAGATTCAAGATTGGATCGGTCAATTTGATTTGGAGCAACAAAAATTTTAAAAATTTGTTAAAATGTTTAAAAGTCTAGATTAAATACATCTCATGTGAAAAGTAGAAACTTATTATTTTTTTAATTAACTCTTTCGACCTTCTATTCAACTTATATTTTAGTTGTTTCACTCTTAACCTTTAACTTCTTTCATGATAATACCCTAATCAATTTTCTAATAAATCGCACGAACAAAAACATAACCAAAAATTTCCATTCATAAATAAGGAAAAGTCAATAAATTTAGCCAGGTCATTCCCCATAAACGATCAAAGCTTTGGTCAAAGCAAGAAAATCTAGTATTAGAATCTACACTCATGTCCTCAGTGAGCAAGATAAATACTACACACCGCTGACACGGCTAAAGTTCTCTTACCATATCAACAGTGACAAATTTTTATCATGCTCATTTGAGGCAAGAGATCAATTCTATTAGAATCTATGCCAATGCAACCCTTTTATTTATCCAATTTGTCGTGTCTTGTCTAAGCGTATTCTCGTTTTGAACGGAAATCCATGTGGCCATGTCCATTTTCTTCCAAAATCCCCCTACCCTTCCAATCATAATATTATTGTTCTTAAAAAGTTTGACATTATTGTGTAATCACATTTTAAGTTTTTTGTCTAGGTATCGGTAGACTTCATGTAACCCGTGCTTATTTTTGTAAAAGGTTGGAATTTGTTCTTATTGCCTAATCAAGATCTGCGCTTTTTTTTTTCACACTGCATAATAATCGATTCATCCCTTTCCTTGTAAAAATTATTTTATTAAAGGAAAATTAAGGTTGAGCTCCCCAACCATTTTTTAACACTTAACTTATTTAAATTTATAAATTTGGATCAGCATATCATCGTAACTATCAAAGTAGTGATGACAATTTTCCCCGTCCGACAGGGCGGCGCACCCATCTCTGGTCACAGGGCACCCCCACCCCGAACCCGCCCAACTGCCATCCCTAGTGGAGTTGCAGTAATCGAATCACACAAATATGGAGCTGTGGTGATTGAGTCACGCAGAANAATTAATTAACTAAAAATAATAATAATTAATTAACTGAAAATTTTTGGAAAAAAAAAAGGGAATAGGGTAGGCCCGCACCCGCCCCGTCTAAGGCGGGGCGAGGGAGGGGCGCCCGTCCCACTGCCATCACTATATCAAAGCGAGTGTTAAAGTTAGATATTTTCACTAAACTTATAAAAATGGAAGGCGAAATCATTAAATCACATAACATTTCTCTGTTATTCAACTAAAAGTCATATACAATTTTAACATTCATAATGACAATTTCAATCATTGGAAAACTCAAATTCATAAATTTAAATAAGGGATGTGCTATGTGTACATTATGAACATCACATTTCTCTGTTATTCAACTAAAAGTCATATACAATTTTAACATTCATAATGACGATTTCAATCATTGGAAAACTCAAATTCACAAATTTAAATAAGGGATGTGCTATGTGTACATTATGAACATCATTATGGTGACGATTATGTACACATATCATTTTCCTTTAAATAAATTGAGGATCTAAAACCTCATTTTTTAACGTTTAGGACTTGTTTTCACATCACATTCAGTAACCAGGTATTTATTCGGATCCAAACAGTGTACCCGATTCTCGTGTCCTGTTCAAAGGTATGCTCATTCAGAACAGAAAATCATGGTGGTACGTCTTTCTTCTTCCGAAACTACCCTTCACTTTAAACGCCATTTTAAGAAAATCCCCCTCTCTCTCGCGTGTTTCTCTCTCCTCATTCTTCAAGTGCTAGTGAAGTTTTTCTTACACACTCACTGTGTGAAATTATCGACAAAAAAGCATGAATACAGCTACAAGCACTTTTGTAATCAGATGGATCAATTTTCTTACAATGGTATGTGTTCTTTTCTTGATTTTATTGAATATATGAGCTGATTTTTGCTACAAGAATATTGCTTGAGACCTTCTTTTTGTTTTCATTTGTTTTAATGAATGACCCTTTATCTTAGCTTTGGTAATTTACTGTTTCTTGCTAACTATTAATTGCCACTAAATGGGTATATTTATTTTCTTATGGATTTACCTCTCTCTATTTTAATATCAGCTCATATTTTTCAGAAATTTTCAAATTAAATGTCTATTTTTCTATTATATGGAATTTCAAGTTCAGTTCCTCGGTCTATTGCTTAATGGTGTAATAGTTCATCTGAATATGTTACTGGTTGAAATAGTTGAAAATGCAATTTAAATAAATTAAGCTTTAGATTATGTAGTTCATTTATAAATGCTGCTTCTCTACTGCTTAAAATTTTGGATGAGGTAATTCAATATAAATTTAGTGGTGAAATTTTTACTATTGTTATTGACAATGCTGGTCGCCAATTCAAGCATTGGGTGAAAATTTTGGGAATCGTCTCCTGCACTTGGTTGAAATTATTTTAGACATATGCATGCTCACTTTAAATTTTCTGTGCAGTTATTATCTATTACAGTAATAGGTTTCGGAGTGTGGATGAGCACTCACCACGACGGATGTAGGAAAGCTCTCACAATCCCGGTTCTCGGCCTTGGTGCCGTAATCTTTCTAATGTGAACTTTTCTTCTATATTTGTCTTGAATATTCTGAATTTTTGTTTACCTGATATCGCCGCTAAGTTGGAAAAAAAAAATCTTTGTTAATGATTTTCAGATCGATAATTGGATTTATGGGTGCGTGGAAGAACAACTCCATCCTGTTGTGGATTGTATCCTTACCGGATTGATTAGAACGTTTATGAAACATAGACCATTGTCCTTTTCTTTTTAAATGATTTTCAGATCCATAATTTAATTTATGGGTGTGCGCAAAAACAACTCCATCCTGTTGTGGATTGTATCCTTATCAGATTGATTAGAACGTGTATGAAATAGTCTTATTTCTACAAGGATTTCCTTAGCTTGTAATTTGCAGTATCTCATCTTGCTATGCGCTGTTTTGGTAGCTATATTGGTCTTCACAGTTTTGGCGTAAGTATCTTTTGCGGAAAATTTTTATTTTTAATTTATTCATTATTGTTTACCGATTTGAACTTTGTGGAATAATCCTTCTCCTCCCCGTGCCCGTTAATGCAAACTTCTGCATTCTCTTTAGTCGCCTTCTGGAGGTCATTACTTTATTTCAAGCTCTTTTATTTTATTTTTCTGCTTCCAAATTGCTTTTGCCTTTTTTGTGAGGCTAGAGTAATTGAGTTTGAAATAAATAACATGCTTGTGTTGACAGAAAGTTAAGAGTCTTCATGAAAAATTTACTTTTTTAAATTTAAGTAAGAAAAAAGGCGAGTTATCCTAATATGTTTAGAGTTAAAAAGTTAATTAAAAGTGATTTTTATTTTTCCTTTTTAAGCTCAGCTAGAAATGCTGTATATGATCTCTTGATACAACCTTATTTAAATACAAGAAAAGACAAGGAAGGTAATCTCCATGAGTACTTAGCCCATAATTATTGGGGCTGTATCGTGGTTGTTCTAATAACAGCATAATTTAAATTAGCTATGTCATGAATTTTGGGTTCTTAAGATGGCTTAAGATCCTGTTGCTGGGGCTCGAAGCTGAGAAGCATTTTGAAAACTAGAAGAGAATTTGTTTTTGACATTACTGTAACAGTAACGTTAGTTACTAACTGCATTTTATGCTGGATAACTTATTAAACCTTAAGTTTAATGCTTTGCAATAGAGGAAATAGATATGGGTACTAATGATCTAGTCTTTTAAGAAGATTCAATCATTGAAATAAAGATCTTTATCATAATGGTTAATGGATAATACGGATTGTACGTGTATTAGTTTTTTATAATTTTAAATTGTTTGTTGAAATCTCTTAGAGTTGACAAGCTCGTATTATCCTCAAACCATAATGTTGGTTTGTCCATCCTAAATCCAAGAATCTTTCTTCATTCACAACTCACAAGTCTACCATCAACTAACAACATCTCTTGCTCTGTTACTTGACAAATTGCCACCAATTATTAACAATGATGTTTGCTCTAATAGTCTAATATTACACAAATCTTTTTTCCGGAAAAGATTCTATGGATCGAGCATCAATTATAGGCAAAATTCACATAAAAAATACCATGTTTTATTTCAACATTATTATTATTGTTCATTCAAAGGGGTTTGTGTAATGTATGCATTTTATCACTACATCGTCTTGTCTTCTCCTTTTCAGGTTTATTATAACAAATAATGGCTCTGGTCATAGCGTAACTGGTTTGAGGTAAGACCACCTATAATTA
Organism: Fraxinus quadrangulata; assembly: GCA_903798255.1. NCBI lineage: Eukaryota > Viridiplantae > Streptophyta > Magnoliopsida > Lamiales > Oleaceae > Fraxinus > Fraxinus quadrangulata. The sequence continues at coordinate 8,761 of CAIGRB010093128.1, read as the reverse complement.
CTTTTCCATTTCATTTTTGTTTCACATTTTGTAGGCATACGAGCATCATTACCTCCTCGCACACTTTTCCCCTCTCTCTCACCACCCTACCCCCCACCAAAAAAAGAAAGAGTTGAATTTTGCTTGTAATATAGAAGTTGTTCTTGATGGTCCAACTGTTGGCCTGTTAAAAGACAAAATGCCTGTAAGGATATATTGACAGAAGGACAAATTATGTAGTTGAAGCATGTCTTATATAATACCCGAAGAAGCCCCTTTCACAAGAGTGATTCGATCCCAATAGAACAGATTAGAAAAGGGTGAGGTAGACTTAAATTAACGTGGCCTGGTGTGGTTAGAAATGCTTGTAGAAGGCATAATATTGATAAATATATTTTTTCTTTCTCTAACAACTTAAGTTTTTAAATGAGGTGGTTCATCATTGATTTCTTTGGATCTTTCACTAAATAAGGAATGATGAAAAATTATTCACGTAACCAACCTTTAGGTGTTTATATAGAAATTGTCCCCTTTGAGACTGATGTACGCTTTATGTTTTAGTGGGAATGGTGCACATGAATTTCAAGAAAATTATCTTCCTTTAGCCCATGATAATCTCTATTCACGGCTTTTGGCTTGGTTCAATGCGAGCAATTTATTATTTTTAGTGCTCAGGTATAAAGAATATCAACTGCAAGATTACAGCTCATGGTTTCTCAAAAAAGTAAGCATCCGTTTTTACACTCAACAATTTAGAATATCAATATGAAAATCGTCTTTCTTTATCATTTGCCCTTATTTTTCAGCTTAATAATTCCCATAACTGGGATCACCTAAAGAGTTGTCTTGTCAAGTCTGATGATTGCAATAACCTGTCAAGAAAATATAAGGTCTGCAAATGCGTTCATCGTCCTTTCTGTTATTTTTAGAAATGAATATGTCTAACATTTTTACATGTTTACTGCAGACTCTGAAGCAATTCAAATCCGCAAAACTAAGCCCCATAGAAGCTGGTTGCTGTCGACCACCATCTGAGTAGGTGCCTTGTACTTTTCGTATGATTACTTTAATAATAAGTGTCTTCTTGCCTTTCACAATGTCCTGTGTTTGGCTAATCGTCAAAAAGCATTTCCAATCATGTGTGCTTATGTTATAAATACGTAATTATTGTGAAAGTAAATCTTACCTTGCTGTCCATTAAATAACTTTCTTACGTCTAGGTAAACATTTTAATCTTAGGCAAACCTGCTCATACATGCATTTCTTACATGTCCATTTAATGATTATCGTTCATCTTTTTGGTGTATTTTGGGTTTTCGGGTATATTGGGCATTACACATTTATTAGGTCGCCCAAATATTTCATCCATATAAAGAATTATTTAGAGAGTTGTTTTAGTAGAAACACGTATTGAGGGCGTGAGTCACCATGATAATTTTTTTCTTTCGTAGTGATACCCTCAAGCCCTGACTCAGTTTGCTTTATATTGCTCTCCTAATTGGGATTAGAGGTCCATCCCTAACATTTGAATATTATTAGGTGTGGTTATCCTGTTGTGAATGCCTCGTTCTATGACTTGAGCTTTCATCCTATAAGTTCCAACAAGGATTGCAGACTTTACAAAAACGCAAAGGCTGTCAAGTGCTACAATTGTGATTCCTGCAAGTAAACATCAATTTCCCTCTTTATTTCAGTTTTTGGGTAATTCTTTCTGCTGAATCTGTTTCTTTAACGTTGTTACCCAGGGCTGGAGTCGCACAATACATGAAAACTGAATGGCGAGTGGTTGCAATTTTTAATGTTGTTCTCTTTGTTGTCTTGGTACAGCACCCTCTCTCAATATCCTCCTTTGCACATATCATCATCAGATCATAACATGGAATTTTAAATTTCTTGGTCGGTGTAAGATATAATTTGTTAAGAATAATGCCATTCATCTAGAGTGATGCTAATCATCATTATATATGGGTAGTTGGGTCACTGTCACATTGTTTAATGAGAAAAAATGCATTCCGATTTCATTGGACAATGTGACACTTGCCCCCACTACAACATAGAATGATGTCACCATCAGTCTATATGAATAGCATTAAAACATATTGAAGAGACTCTCTATTTTTAAAGAGCATATTTTGAAGTTTATAGAGTATCTATAATTTAGAGTCAAAATTTTTAAATACTTCACCGCCTCTTTAACTTTAACACTTAATTTTATTACTCTCAATACATATTTATTATTTTTCTTTATCTTTTATTTTCACCAACTTCCCTCAAAGTAATTATATTATTTTCCTCCATTTTCTTTGCTTATACTATTTAGTTGGGACAATAGATGGAGCATTGAAAATTGGAATACTTTGAATGTACGTCACTCTATTTTAAAATATTAATTTGAAGAGTCTTTTGGAGTATAATTTCAAGGTTGACTCTTTAAAGTAGGGAGCATTTCACTTTTAAAGAGTCGTTTGGGATGCTCTTCCTTGTTTGTTAATGTTGATGTAAGATGTTGTTTTGTTGCTTTGAAGACAAGACAATCCTAAATAGCACAAGGATTGGTCTTCTATTTTCCCTCACATAATAAGATTTAGTTTGAATCCTACGTCGAGTGGAAACTAGAAGCAGCCCCCCTTTGTTCTCCTATAAATAGGAGCTTCTCATTATTTTGGAGGATCCCAATTTATGAGATGCTCATGGACTATCTTGTGACTTTGAAATCCTTGATAGAGTCAATTGGTTACATTGTGGGGGATTCAATTTATGTACGTTGTGCTCATGTATTATCACTTAGTTTTTCTGGGGGGGTTTGGGATTTGACTATATGTTACTCTTTTCGGTTATTCACTTCTGTTTAATGAAGTTCTCCTCGTACAAGGATATAGGCCAAATGTCGACCCATGTAAATTCCTTTGTATTACGTCTCTCTTGTATATTATGCCTTCTGCATCTATTTGAATTCAATTCTCCATCCCATCTCTCTTTTTTTTACCTCATTTCTTACCAAATTTTGTACTTTCAGTCAATTATCTACTTTGTGGGATGCTGTGCAAGACGAAATGCTGCCAGGGGCCACTCTAAAGTGTAAAAAAATGGATCCATCTGCGGGCTTCTTGAGAACGATCGACATTGTTATCATCTCCCATCTTTAGTGTGAGTAGAATTTAAATTAAAATTGCTGACTCTAGAAAGTTTGCTGATGAGAAATATGCATCCGTATCTTGTCATTTGTGTAAAGCGTTAGTCATGACTCCTATGAATGTCAAAATCAACATTGTTTTTTTCTAAAGAAGAATTCAAGATTTGAATCCATGACATTTTAATGGCATTATTTTAACACGAAAAAACACGATCATCTATGTTCAAATTCATTCAGTATATTGATTTTGAAGCTTGAAATAGTCTTTTGGGTGTAAAGTTGGTTGTTCCATCTTGCGTAGCTTAGCTTGGCACTTGCAAGATACTAACTCTTATGTTTCAATTGTACTATGCCTTTAGTTGCTAAATTAAATTATTATTTATATATATA
>CAIGRB010093117.1:0-20132 GCA_903798255.1 Fraxinus quadrangulata | reverse complement strand
TAAATGAAAATAATTTACCTAAATACTTTTGGGCCAAAGCTTTTAACATCACATGTTTCTTGTATTTGCATGTCATAGAAATTTTACTCTTTATCAAATGGATGTTAAAAGTGCATTTTTAAATTGATTTATTAAAGAAGAAGTGTTTGTTGAACAACCCCCGAATTTACAAATCACAAGTTTCCAAATCATGTTTTTAAATTTAGAAAAACTCTTTAAGGTCTAAAACAAGCTCCTAGAGTTTTGTATGAACGATTGAGTAAATTTCTACTCCAAAATGATTTTTCAATTGGAAAGATGGATACTACTCTTTTCATTAAAATACACAAAGAAGATATAATTATTGTTCAAATCTATATGGATGACATTATTTTTGGGCAACAAATATTCATTTTTGTGAAGAATTTTCGAAAAATATGAACATGGAATTTGAAATGAACATGATGGGAGAACTTAAGTTCTTTCTCGATCTTCAAATCAAACAAACATATGATGGCATATTCATAAATCAAAATAAGTACATATTAGACATGTTGAAGAGGTTCGATATGAATAATTTAAAACCAATGAATACACCAATGAGCACATCCATAAAGCTTGACAAAGATGATTAAGGTATCTCCATTGACGTCTCTAAAAATCGAGTTATGATTGGATCCCTTCTTTATTTAACTGCTAGTAGCCCGATATTATATTTAGTGTATGCTTATGTGCTCAATTTCAATCAAATCCAAAAGAATCTCATCCTAAAGCCGTAAAGAGAATATTTAGGTATCTTAGTGGGACTCGAACCTTAGGACTTTGGTATCCTAAAGATACTCACATTGACCTACTTAGCTATTCGGATGCCGATTTCGTCGGATGCCGATTTGATCGAAAAAGTGCAGCGGGACTTGTCACTTTCTAGGTTTCGATCTAGTATTATGATTTAGCAAGAAACAAAATTTTGTAACTTTAACTACGGCCGAGGCCGAATATATCTCAGCTGCAAGTTGTTGTGCACAAGTTCTATGGATGAAACAAACTCTTAATGATTTTCATTTATGTTACGATCATATTCCTATTATGTATGATAACACTAGTGCCATAAATTTATCTAAAAATCTCGTTTTGCACTCTCGAATTAAGTATATTGAAATTAGACATCATTTTCTTAGAGATCATGTTCAAAAGGGTGACATCTCGTTAGAGTTTGTCGATACTGAAAACCAGTTGGCCGACATCTTCATCATCTCTCTTGCACTCGATCGGTTTACCTTCATAAGAAGAGGTTTAGACATAATCAGTGAAAATGAAGTGTATGATTAAATTTACATGCCTTTTATGTGGTCCATACTCATTTTCTAGTGATTCGGACGAAGAACCGGACCACCTGGATCAGCCCTAGTTTGGCAGATTTTCTGCCAAATCGGACATTCGGTTCAACGAACTGAAGCGTTTTAAAATCGCGACCATCTCTCTCATTTATCATTTCCTCCTCTTTTCTCTCCCTAAATCTCTTTTCCATACCTCACTTTATCACCTCAAAACATCAAATAAACCTCTATTTTACGAAACCCATCACTTTTGAATTCCAATTTTTCACAAAATTTCACTTTTAATATCAAAATCTTCATTTTTCCCAAATTTTCGAACCCTAGATCTCACAAACACTCACCTTCGATCTTCACCCATGGCAAGCACTAGAAACAAAGGAAAACGACTCAAGAGCACAGTACGACACTCTCCTCTACCCTCTTCCGACGAGGACACAAATTTTGAACCTGAGATGCCGGTCAACCCTTTTGCAAAATCACTCATTCTAATTGGTAAGAACGTTAATTTTGTCGATTTTACCATTGAAGCACCTGCATTTCACATTGAAGAAATTTTTAAAAAATGGATTGGATTGCAATTACAACATTGGAAAAAAAATGCATACCCTCGTCTCATACAAGAATTTTATTATAACATGGTGATTTCACATTCAAATGAAATTTCTTGCTTAATGAAAATTAAACGTGTTATTATAAATAGAGCATTCATTCGTGATATTTTAAAACTTGAAGAATGTAGCACTCAAAATTTCTTACACAAAACTCATCCAAGGTCTACTAATATGCCTCTATCGAGGCTTGTCGTCGCATCATCGGGATTTTTTTTTGAAAATATCACCAAAGTTAGTGCACATCAATTATCTCTTCCATGCAAGGTCTTATATAATATTATTGCGAATGTCATTGTTCCCCGAAAAGGTCATCTAGATAAAGTGAGCGCTTTTGATCTCTTCCTTCTCGATTTCCTTCTTGTCGGTAGGAAACTTGACTTTCCAACTATTATAATAGGCATCATGAAACTTGTGCACTCCGCACAAACTATTAAGGCCTTATCATATGGCATGCTTCTTACCAAAGTTTTCAAACATTTTCACGTTGCATGAAATGATGAGACATACATTTCACCAAAACCCACCGACACCGTCAACATTCAAACACTTACGCATGAAAATAGTAAAAGAACACAGTCAATGGGTGGCACGTACAAAAGGGTCTAACCCTACCTCGGGTCCATCGACTGTACCGTTTGACGATGATGAAGATGATAATGAAGAAATTGACATATCGGCTGCTCCACAACATGCTCCAAGTACTCACTCTTCGTCCGGTGGCTTCACATTCACTGAAGATCACTACAATACGATGAATGGTCGCATTGACTCTCTTGCATCTACAGTTATTGGATTTGGAGGAACGCTTTGAGAGCTGAAGGTGCAGCATGATGAGATTCGAGCTCAACAGGATACTATTCTAGCACAACAGGCGGACATGCACGCTCAGCAGCATGCCTTATATACTCACTTTTATACCATGTTTCATCCTCTTCCTCCTCTGGAGACTTGGTTCTCACTCAATCTCGATTTATCATGCATTTATATCTCATTGTTTTGTTACTTTGGATATTTTCTTTCTAGTTTTTATTTCATGATGTTGAATAATTCGGTTTGAATTACGTTATCTATATATATATTTTTTTTTGGTTTTCATTCCGTTATGTTTTGCTTATGCTTCTCCATGCTATATTCTTTTCGTTTATACCAAAAGTGAAAAAATATTGAGACGATTTGATGACATGATTTGCATGCTTAATGTAAGGGGAATTCTTGATGACATGATTTGCATGCTTAATGTAAGGGAGAATTCTAGATATATAAAATATAGAGGGAACAAAATTGTCAATGTTTGAATTGTGAAAATTATATGAGATATTATTTCTATTACAAATCATCTATTATTTGTCATAATAAAGAAGGGGGACATTTTTTTACCTATGGTCAAAATCGTATGTTTGATTACAACAAACAACTTATGTTTATCTCTAATTTGAACTTTAATTTGATTGACATGTCGGCTAATTGAGTCAAAACCATTGAACGAGAAATTGTCAATGAAGGAGGCTCTAACGAAGATTAGAAATTGTTGACCTATGATCAAATCATATATTTTGATTATAACGAATAACTTATGTTTATCTCTAATTTAATTTTTAAATTGATTACATGTTGGTAATTTGAGTCAAAATCATTGAACAAGAATATGTTAATCAAAGAAGCTTAAATGGAGATCGATCGAGCACTCATTGAGACAAGCTTTGCGACATCTCAAATCAAGCAACAAATTGAGCACTCACACCAAATTAATCAAAGACTTCGTAACTAGATTTCTGTTGACTCAGTTGTAAAGGTAAAACACTTTAATTCTTGACAATGACACTTTGCGAGCTGAAGAAATGATTTTCTCATACACAACAAAATCAACGTGACGAAAATGTTTGTCCGAAATATAATTATTAATCTTTATTTTTTCACTAAAGGTAAAATACTGATATCTCGAAATATATAAGATTATAGAACCCAATAAGTCTATAATACTTTCATCTAACCTATCGTATATATATTTTATCCGACGTCCGAGATTTGATAATAAAGTACGAACATAAATGACCATTTTGCCCATCTAATTATACTTATTAACTTAAGTACCATTTTCTTCAATGGTCCTATGAATTAATCACAAATATCGAAATTTAGCTGTCTCTAAACATTGAATTCAGATTTTAAACGGAGAATATTTAAGTAGTCGCTCTACCTATTTTTCAGGATAGTGAATCTCGACATGAATTTATATTGTCTACTTCGCTCATTTCCAAGGTCCCAACTCCCTGGAATATTTGATAAATCCAATTGATCTTACCCATTGACGAATCAAATAACCATTAAAATCATGAAAATCTATACATAATCATGTCAACGGATTTAGATGACATATATGACGATCAAATGAAATTTAATTTTTCGCACAATCAGCTATATAATTAAACTTAACACGTGGTACGTTCAATACACTCAAAGTGTACTAATGTCACATTTAACCATTTCTCTGATAAGGACAAATCACAAATTCGAATAGTGAATCGATCAACACTACAACGTTCCAGTACATGTGTCAACCCTTATACATTTGATTGTAAATAAATTATTTGTGATTAAAATATAAATTGTGTCACATGATATATCTCAACACAATCACCCAACTTATATTATCGTAAGTGATCATAGGTACTTTAGTTCGCATGCTCAATAATAAATAAATAAAACCACAATTTGTTTATTATAAATTATTATTTTATTGTAACAAAATATACTATTTGGACACACAATCCAACAGTTACTTCATCATTATCTTCATTCAACGAATTTTTTTATTGTTTTTTGGAGATCTTTTGAATGTCTAACAAAATAGCAAATTGAATTACTAGTTCCGCGAAATAAAAGAGCAGTTAAAGTTATTCTTCAAAAACTACGAAGTTAGTATTGTTTATTTTTTTTACTTTTTATTCTACTTGTTCTCAAGGACGTAATAGGTACATATTGTTAGTAGTAATATATCTCAGTGACGATGATTTGACTGTTAAAAGGAAACTTATTTCTGCTAAACATGTTGCATAAGATGAATCTAACAGTCACATTGCACATGCTTTAGAAGTGTATAATCTCATTGCATGGTAATCAACAACATCGTATGGCATTTGCAACAGTTAATTTTAACATTCGTTTGGGTAGAGCTGTCGAATATAATTGGTCATATGTATATTTTCGTCGACAGTACAATACTATAGGACATGGTTCGTCGTAAGTCCGTAATAATTTGTGAGTGGAGTTTAAAATGACCTTGTTTTGGGTGTTAGTGTCTTAGTTATTGGACTCAATGCACTTTTGTTCTATAATCTCATAAGCATATTTTCTTGTTCCATGCAATGTAAAACAAATAAAGCTCCAAGTACAGAAATTTTTTGACAGAATTGATACAGAAACTGACGTGGCCAAACCTGAATGATATTTTTTTTTTGTTTTTTTGCTTTCCCATCTTCTAATGTTGTCATGCCAAGTGTGCCTGTCAAAATTTCCTGTAAAAAAATTCTGCACCTATAGCATGATTCATGTAAAACAAGATATCCCAACTTAAATTTCTGCGTTGTTTCTCATTTCCATCAATCCATGTTTTGTCCTAATGGAAGGCCCATTAAAAAATATTTTCTTCGTTTATCAGTTATTTTTATTTAGCCACGGTATTTGATCCTTGTATGAAGTTACGCGAAACTAAATGGTGCTTGGAATTACTTCAAAATAATTAAATTTTGCCTTAGAAACAACTATGCCACTATAAAAGATAGAATTATAGAATTACGTAATTCACTCCGATGCTAATTTCACAAATTTAACTTTTTCTGATTTCCTAATGTATGAAAATAACCTACTCGGAGCCCCTACGTGTGATAATTCATTAGTAGAAGTCAGCTTTAGTTGTGAAATGTACAACGATATTAATATTCAATATTGTCCACTATAGTCTATGACTTACTTATAGTACCCGCAATCTTATCAGCGAAAGACGCACGAACAAGCTCGTGTTGTAAATCGAGCCGAGCTGCCGAGCCAAGCTGACTCGGCCATTAACATTCCTATTCGAATTTTACGCTTGCAAACATGCAAGGGTAAATTTGTAATTTTAATTTGTGAAGTCCCACCTCCCACCGCCCATAACAGATGAAGTACACGTAGCGCTCACGAAATTGCTAAAGTCACCAGGCGTTGAAATGCATACGTGGCAACAGACAATGGTTGATGATTATCCCACGTGTGTGATTCTTTAAGGATGAATAAGGGCACAGACTAAAAGGCAACAGCTCAAACGATTGTCTCCCACGTGTCTGGTTATAGCAAGCGAGTGCTTTTGACTGTAGTGCAAATCGAGGTTTTGTTGTTTAACAAATAACGAAAAGAGAGTGGGCGGTCCGACAGCTAGGTAACACAGAGTTTGCTTTGCTGGCTTTAGGTTCTTGTTCTTGATTGAGCTTACTTCTTGCACGTGACAACTCTGATTCTCTGTTTTATCTCAATCTGTGTATCTTGATTAATGAACCCTGATAGCAAAATTAATTGTCACAAAGAAACTGGCCACTCTAACACCCCACATCGAGCCCAGCCATCTCCGCCCGAGCTCGACCAGCATGGTCTCATTATCGAGCTTCACTACCTGGTCATAGTTCAGCCATCTAACCATAATTAGGTTTGACGATCAATTTGACCATCTTTCTCCTCTTTAGGCTCCCGCTTCTCATCAATCTTTCTTGTCTCTGGACTGTCAACTTCAGGTAAGACGTGATCAACTCATCAACTATTTGAGAGGGACCTAGATGTCCCCGTTGAAAAGACCTCTAAGGTGGACCAAGCCCGTCTCTCAAAATCCAAAACAATCTCTGTCTTAAAAATGATTTTTATCTAATCTTCACGTCTCGGATGAACCCATCACATTTCGTCACATGTCCCTCTAAGGGCTCCAAATTTCGGGACAAGTGTCTCTCCACCCTCCATGGACCTTCCACTTGTGTCCTCGTTGCATTTAAGGTAAATTCTAAGATCTATTTGTATATTAGAAGAGATGTGTCTATCAAATATAATACTGCAGCAAATATGTATTAGAGAGATTTCGTTTATTCTATATCATTATTCATTTTGATTTTCAACAACAATTTCTGCCATGGAGATGTCAATCCCAAGAATCTATTTTAAAAACTATATATAAAAGGAGAAGAACAGAGAAGAAAAACACAAAAGATAGAAAAAGAAGAACTTATTTTATTGAATAAATTTACAAATTACATCTTCAAGTATTTATAGGTTATACAACAACCGTATCAACTGCCTAACAGTTTCTAACTACACCTAACTGTATCTTAGCTAGTCCTAGTTGTATTTAACTAATCTTCCATATCAGCATAACTGTATTAACTATCTTTTGGCAGTTGCAACTGATTTTGTGTCATAAGACCCTCCTCAAGAAATTTAATTATCACCATTGAAGATTTCAGAGACTATTGCATCACTTGGATTGTCTTTAGGATGCAGAAAATAGTGACTAGTTGCATCATCAGCAGGGCTGAAAAGAGAGCTTGCCATGATTCGAATCAATTCAGGAATGTAGTGAAGAAGATGATGAATCAGCAAAAGAACCTTAGCTTTGATACCATGTGAAATTCCCAAATTAAGGATCACAACTTCATCATCAAGAAGCTGAAATTAAATGCTATAAAAGAACAAAGAAGGAGAAGAACAGAAAAGAAAATAGATAAGATAGAAAAAGAAGGAACTCTGATTTTATTGAATGAATTTGCATATTACATCTTCAAGTATTTATAGGCTACACAACAATCGTATCAACTGACTAACAGTTTCTAACTACACCTAACTGTACCTTAGATGGTTCTAGCTTTATTTAACTAATCTTCCATGTTAGCATTAGATGGTTCTAGCTTTATTTAACTAATCTTCCATGTTAGCATAACTGTATTAACTATCTTTTGGCAGTTGCAATTGATTATGTGTCATAAGACTGATATCTTTTTTTGAAACTCTTATCGAACCATGCACATCGTTGAGACCAATAAAAATTGATGAAGCTCTCAAGGTTATGTACTAGACGTCGGTGCTCATACAAGTATTAATTTTATGATCACATGTTAAAGACTTTAATATTTTAAATTTCTTGTAATGGGTTGGGCAAAAACGTGGGAAACTACACATTAATTTGGAAGATGATGAACAACCAAAGAAGAAAATACGATTGGGTAGTCCTGCTACCCAGTGGATTACAATGTATAATGCATGTCTCCCCATAAAACAAAGGTGAATGACTTCTTGCTACATGTTTTCTTGGTTTGATATCTTAGCTTGTTTTGAGTATCCATGAATATTATCAAGGCCTAGCGGGAATGACTTTATAGTTTAGTTTTTCATCATAGCTTTGATTTGGTTTCAAGGCATGTTCATTGCTACAAATTTAAGGGCATTTCTTTTCCAATTCATAATTTTCTTTTAGGATAGCTATTCATTGAAAGCTTGGTGCATTTTTGAAGATCTTGGTACACTTGGTGTGTATTTAGGATAGTACAAAATCGTTTCGATTTTTTTTTTAATTTTTGCTAGTATTATTTTATGACTGGCTTTCTTCCAATAGGAAACTTGAGCAGAAGAGTCTTTGGCAACTTATTAAAGCTAATTGTTTGTCTCATTCTACTGTTTTGGGTTATATAAACGATTCACATTTTTGGGTGTGAGAAATAGCTCAACTGAAAAATGTCCATAATCGCTCTATAGTTTCTTGGTTACAACGTCTGATTTTTCTTTTGTAGATGTCACTACAATGTTGTAGACACGAGACTTCATCATGATGTGGCAAGGGAAATGAAGATGGTTTATATATTAGCTGCGTGGCTTCAGCTACAAATCTTTGGGCCCTAATCATGCATGCTGGAACAGGTTTTACTTCGCAGGTGTATTAGCTTTCAGCTGTATTTCTTCACAATGTCATTTCTACTATTTCATGTTTTAGTTACACATGGTCTATTTCCTCTCCAAATATTGAAGACCCCTTTTCCCCCCCAACTTACTAAATGTATTTATTTTATACACAACTCTGACAGACTACATGAAATTTTTTTAATTTTTTTTCCCTATATTAATCATCATGATGAATAACCTTAGCTTCTGGCACTAATTATGGAGTGCAAACAACAATCACAACACAATTTCAACAAAATGATAAACCTAGAAAAACTTGTGATGTTCAATAAACATGCACACGTTTGTCCCTTAAAGATATAACAATGCAAGACATCTTATCATATGACTTGCTAAAGAAAAACCCCATGGAAATGAAAATCAGCTGAAGAGTAAAAACTCTTTCAGGGTCTAAAGCTCTAAAAGGCATACACACCCAATACTTGCTACAGATTTTTCAAAATAATTCCTCCACCGCATGAAATGGCACTAAAAAGAAAGAAAGAAAGAAATAGTAGAAAAGTCAAAACAGTTGAATCGTATCAGTCCAAGGGGACACTGTAGATGCAAGATCTCAAGCATATAGTTGCCAACATAGCCTTAATCCTCTTAGCCTTAATCCTCATCCATCCCTGCACCAGCTGGTGGATCTCTCCTTGGACCACCAGCGGGTTTTGCCATTATAATCTGCAGCAGCAACAAAAACACATTAGCAAGAAATGGAATAAAAAAAAGAATTCCATAGGCCAATGTTTAAGAAAAAAGGCAGAGAACAAAGGAATAAAAGAAGTAAATAAAGATATCATTTCCGTATGCAGAATATTTGAAATGTAATGTAACAAGTAATGCATACTTAGATCATCGAACTACGGTCACATTCTTACCACCAGTGATGCTTTCTTCATTTTCATTTTTTGGTTTTGGGTTGTGTGTGTTTGGGTAGGCTGTTGGCTAGTGTGCTCCACTCATTCTTACTAACTTTACTTTTGTTTGGACTTCTTAATGACGAAATCTATAGCATATTATTGCAAAATAAGTGACCAAGGGTTAGAAAACTATATCCAGATCTCCCAAAACAGTACAAAAATCTCACAGGATCAACTAGTTAGTTCAAGAATCAGTTAGAAAACTATATTCAGATCTCCCAAAACCTTAACAGAAAATCTCACAAAAATTGGTTACTCCTCAATATTCATAGGCAGGAAACAGAAGGAAGCACAAGCCAGGTAAGTGAGGGAACGTTAACATTAACTCTTCAGAGGTCCAGAGAAGAGAACGACATTCACAATGTCTGCATTTCTATGGGAATGGGGCATCCAATTCCATCTAATTTGGCAATGCCTCACCTAGAAAACAAATAATATGATGTGGAGATACAAATAGCACACATCAGCCATTCCCAAAATATCTTTTCCACAAGTTTTGGTTGATATGTCAGTGGATACTATGTTTAAATTTAATTGATCTTGTTTAGGGTTTACGGCAAATTTGAGCACCAATGAACAAATCAAAATTTGAACCAACAAGATTTTATAAAAGAGAGAGTGTTGCTAATAACTGATAGCCAATTACCTGGTCTACTCGTAGCACAGTACAGGCCGCATCTGTTGCGTACTTGAGAGCAAAATACCTGATAAACATGCAATATGCATACAGGTAAAATGATTAATCACTTGAAGATAAAAGCAACTCAACCCGCTTGATATAGTAGAATTTTTTAATTTTTATTGCCCAAAAGAGGAATAGACTGTTACTAATTTACTATAAATCTGCAAACATATAGATTATATAAGACAATAGCTTGGATAACCCCTCAGCTAATTGACAATATCAGACATGCCCTCAAGTTTAAAATATTACATTAACCTCCCCTTATCAAATATAATTATTAATCAAACACTATTATAAATGTGTATTACTGATTTTGACCTTGCACCTAGACTTTTTTTCCATTTCTCTGTCGATAATTTGTGGGCTTGAAAAGGATTAAACCAACATTATGCCCATGTTTGGTACGGATTAAAATTTTAATCCGAGTCAAAGTCAACAATTAATTACAACTACATATTTTCATGGATCCCACAATTTTTCAACCACACATTTCATCAACTTTTATCAAAATCTAGTAAAAATCTTATTTTAATCCATACCAAACGGGGGCTATATTTTGTCCATTATGTATTAATATTTACTCTTTTTTGTAGGATGTTTCTTACATATTTCTATAATCTGTTCTCAAGGGCAATTTAGGTGAAAGTATTGTGTATTTAACTGATTTTACACTAACTGGTCTTGAGAAATGCGGGGTGAGGGGGGTCTCTTTGGTATTGTCTAAAATATATAAATTCGCTTTCTTTATCAATCAGGCACCATTATCTTACTAATGCATGTCATGTCAAACCTATGCATTTCAAAGTCCAAATTATTTACTTACAAAAGCAACTTACTTGGTTATGTAGAGATCCCATACATTCATTTTAGACACATCCTTGCATACACCTTCCTCCAAATCGATGCCCACTTTGGTGTTTCCAGATGCATTTTCAGCATATAAAGATGATATAATCTCCATTGCATTAAGCCCGGCATTCTCAGCCAAGGTTTTAGGTACCATTTCAAAACTTTCACCAAATTTAGCAATTGCATACTGATCTAGTCTGCCAGAGGATGAATCGATCTTTAGATTTGATGTGATAAAGCAGATATAATTCAACTAAACACAACTGCTAGAAAGTCATAAATCATGCATTAAATGAATAAAATGTAGATTCTGCAAATCCAGAACATGAAAAAATTGCAAAACGCTCCAGGGTACAGTGATTGGTAAGCCACAACAGTACACATGTAATACGCCCGAAGGTGTCCTGATTGGGAGTTGGGACTTGAACCATGCACACCAGCATTCGGAAATACATGAGATATCATCCAAGTTAAACATTTCAACATTAGCTAGGGATGGTTAGGGAGTTGGCAAACATGGGTCACAAATGTAACAATTATATTTACATCTTCACTCGTTAAAAGCATATATCACAACTGTATTAACTCCACATGCTCAATAGACTAGGGTTGGCTTCATGAATCCTTGTCCACAACCATGTCCGATTCAGCACTACATTTATTGAGAGGCACAAGAAATGAAACATTTGGCAGTAACATATGGTCATATTAATTTTGAACTATCTCCCTTTCTAACATGCACTAGGATAGCATCTCCCTTCTTCAAGTCTGTGCAAGACATGCCCCAACCATTTAAGCCATCTCACTCTAAATATATTCTCAATTGGCTAAAAGCATAGCTATGAGAAAGGCGATGTACACTTTTTATGTCACAAGTGCCAAACAAGCCATATGGCAGAAGACACATGGTTGAGCACCAAAATATCATTAGCAAGTGATTCACGCTGCTTGATGACATTCGATAGAACATCACGTAAATATGAAATAAAATGCAAGAAGCACACAGAAAATACATTGTTTTGCTTATCAAATTCAAAATGCAATATGAGTTGAAGTTTAGTCTCAACCTAGAAATAAGTTGAATGAAAAATTGTCTAAAAAATACACCCATTTATAATGAAATGGCACAAATTGAAACCTCAGAGAGAAAAGGAGTATGAGAGAACTCAAATAGGTGGAACAAAAAATAGTACCCAGTCTCTTTGAAAGAAAATTCCTTGAGCCTTCTGGCTAATTCAATTTCAGTAGCCGCAGCCCCAGGTATTATCCTACTGTCCCTGCACATAGCCTACACGGAAAAAATGTAATGAACTAAGGTAAATCCTTTGCTTGATCGGGGAATTTGACTAAACTTAAGCACTGGATAACGAACAAATGATAATCACCTGATTTTCAGTTATTTAAACAAAAAAAAGACCATCAGGAAATACATTACAGATTATACCTTGTATGTATTCACACCATCATCTACTGCCCTTTCAAGATCATCCAGTATACTGTCAGTGCTTCCTTGCAGAACAATAGTGGAAACAGAATTTCCACCTTGTTCATTTTTTACAACTGTAACCTGTCAAATATCAAGGAAATCAAATATAAATAATGGCTGAATCTATACATTTGAGAAATTAAAACAAATAATCATGTGTCAAAACTTATATATTTGTACCCTAATCCCGCCTATTTCCTCCACCAAAATAGAATCAACATATCCGAGGTCATCTGAGTTGGGTTGACTGAGCTTTAACTGTTCTTGCATGAAAGAAGAATGTCATGCAAATGTAAAAATATAATGTACTTTAAAAGAATATAATATATTGTGCTTACAAGAGCAACAGCACCAGTGGTGCGGCAAAACCGCCGCAGTTCGAATTTCGAGCTTATTTTTATCACCATAAGCCTGCAAAACAAAGTTTTGATATTCCAATAATATCTTTTAAATACTTTCAATGAACCTCAAACAGGACAACCGTGCATGAATCAATGATTTATTAATTGATAGGCAGGTAATAATACTTAGTATCATATGAGTACAGAGCCCAATGCAGAAATTCTTATTGACACGGATTCTCAAAACATGCAAATTAAAGGACAAATCATACTTACAGCCAGGATAAATGAAATAAAGAAGGCATCGAACACTACCGCTCAGCTAGTCAATCACTTGTAATATACATCAATGTTTTCGAATTGACCTAGGGCTCTTGGAATCTCCGAGTTTTATTTTATTTTCTCTGGTTTTCCTTTTCTTTCAAAGTCAAAGCAATAAAATTCTTATATAATTTGGTTAGATATCTCATTTCTTTTAGACTTCCAATTTTAATTCGATACTAGTGGTACTGTTTCGTGAATTAATTTTAGACTTCATTAATATACATTCTCCACTTTGGTGATTCGCATATGTTTTTGGTTGTAACTTAGAATTTTAATTCTATTTAAATAAATCATAGATTCTTTTAGATCTTTTATGTTTTACTATGAATATAATTCTTTATTCTTAAAGACTTTTTGAATTATTTTATTGGTTTATGTTGAAGCAAACGCCTCGCCTCACATAGGCAATACATCTCAACTTAGCCTTTTTAAACACTGATCTCTATAGATGTCCAAAGTTTCCCAATAATAAAAGCTTCAGTCATGTCCCATCACCCGAGCATCCCAAGAAATTCAATGATATAAGTTTGCAATTAAACAAAAGAACAGAAAAGGCAAGTAAGAAAGGAAACATACTGGTATAGACAGGATCTGATGAAATGATCACAACAGAATTCATATTTTAGAAATGTGTAAATACGCTATAAATAGCTACATAATCTAGCATTTACTTAAAGATGGAATATCAAGAAATAAATAAAATGCTTCAGATCCATGTTAATGAAGAAAAAAAAGACGATACAACATTATTATTCAATCAAGAATAGTCCTGGGGGGAAATAATCAAATATCAAGGTAGTGTAATAGAATAGAGAAAAAAGAGGTTATACTTGTAACGCTCACAAAAATGCAATGCCATCTCCCCAACAGCAGCTCCACTAACAATGACTTTAGCACCTGACTCAGCAACTGCCTTGATAAGCTCCTCAACCTTTGCTTCTTCAGTCTTAGCATAATTCTCAAGCTATTGCAGTTGCATAAAGACAAAGGTTACTAAATCTAAATATTGCAGTTGCATTAAGTTCAAATTTAAATAATTTTGCTCACGTGGAGACTTGAAATCAGCCAGGTTAAGACTAGAAGTTATTAGTTCCACATTATATGTGGGGATAATCCCTCTCAAAAAATCTTAAAATTTTTTAAGTAACAAATTGTAATCACCAAAACAATCAAATCTAAGAGCCTTGTTTCTACTTGATAAAATAGGATCATAAAATGGGCAATTCCAACAGAAGCTTGTTCTTAGAGGACATAAAAGTGGCTAAATTCTTGCTGACAATCAAAGCTCGGTAAAAAGTGACTACACAATGTAGAAATTTGCATTTTACAAATCACTAGTGTGACCAAAACAGTGAGCGTCTAAGACCTAGTAAACAGTAAGCAATAAGGTGTAAATATCTGCGACCAAATCTTAGAATATCTTGGAAATTCTGCATAAACTCTTAAAAACTAAAATGATCAATGCATTGAAGCATGAGGGAATACCCTTAGTACAACAGTAAGAGAGGAAACTAAAAAATAATAATTGACTGGAAATCGATCTTGTACCCGTATTTAGTGTGTTATAATTATAATAGTTCATAAGAACTATACAAGTATCAGACAATTAATCAGTAAACACTATGTGATACCTGTTCAGCATTATGAATAAGAACAGTTCCTTTTGTTTCAGTTGCAGATGTATCAACACCCCCAACAAACACAGCAACCTGTAACCAGCAAATATTAGAGATAAAGAATCAGCTGCAATCCTGATTAAAGCAATCTAGGGAAATAAAAAATGATAAAATTATCAATGGATACAAAAGAATATCTCGTTATCAAAGTTGGAGAAAGAGATAATAAATACAAAAGAATATCACGATATCAAAGTTGGAGACAATGTAGAGGTTAGCAGGCGAACCAACACGTTTATCAGCATAGAAATCGAGCTCTAGGCCTGCCCTCATAATTCATAGTTCTGACTCAGAGACTTCTCTTCTCCCTCCCCCCCACCTGTTTCCAATTCAATTATTTGTTTCTTCCTTTTTCGGTTTTTTCTGAAGATTTATCATTCAACAAAATGGAAAACATTCCAGAAACAAGCACTATATGCAATCCCTTAGAACTCCAATTTTATTTCAGAACTGATCTAACTTAAGACCTTTAAGATTGATCAATTTTGTAATATTTTGCTTCTTGCATCGTTGAGCAGTCTGATAGACCACGGGTGATTGTACTAATTGCAGGAGTAAGAGGGGCATTTAGGACATTTCTAGAACAATAGTAGGCTGATAACATGATGAATAGGGATGTCACAAGATCACTTCAGGCATACAGAAACTGGAGAAGTGCTGGGAGAGTCCAAGCCTCTCAAATGCCATAGAATGTGTAATTCATTTCATTTCTGTTCTCACTTCTTCAATTCGGTACTCATATATACAAAATACAAATATACAGTTTATGTTCTTCAATTATTCAGTTTTATTACCACTAAATCAGGGGATTCTATCACAGTCATGACTTCACAACACAACACATAATAGTGGAACAAGAATCCATATTTGTTCCTCATTGTTCTCCACGCCCTTCATGACACTGTAGGTGTAGTTCTATACTCTGACATAGACAACTCAATAATCATTCACACATTGTCAACCCATAATAATTACAAATAAAAAGGCAAAATAATTTATAAATGGAAAGCCATGACTTCTTAACTTGAACACCGTGACTTCTTAATTAGAACACCAATGACTTCTTAACTAGGTGACTTCATAACTAAAAACCATGACTTCTAAATTAGAACACCCACTTCAGACTTCGCTACACACATGGAAGAGACTATGATAACAATGTAACACAGCAAGCCACAAGAAAAAAAAGTAATTTCTTTTACTGAAATAAATAACATGCTTTACAAAAAAAGAACACATGTATTCTCTTTTCGATATAAATAAGAAAACAACCGAATTTTAGCACTCACCTTGGCCTTTTCCATTCTCTTTATAGTCCCAATAGCGTCATTCTTCAGTACCATGCCCCTAACTACTGTAGAATCATGCAGACCTCCACCCAATAGCTTTGCAACTCGAACATTATCCACATTGAAGTTAGCTGGGTTCTTGGGACAAACTTGAATACAAGCCTACACAAAATAACTTTTGTATTCACCAATTCACGTGGTAGATAACCCAAATGTCAGAAATGGTAAATAGGTATTACCTCAGCAATGAGGGAGCACAATCTATCCTCCTGTCCAAACTGTTTGCTAGCAACCGCAGCTCTCATTCGTAAAATGACTTCATCTTTGTTTCTTACATTCATATTTTCAGATCCTTTCTCCACTAGGTCCTCTAATATCTCAACTGCCTGCAAGCATATAATATTATGACAACAAATAAATGAGAAGTGGAATGAATCAACATAGAAGTAGCTAACATCTTAATCAAAAAATTAATAACAATTACAAACCTTATTTATTGCTTTTGTGTACCCAGAAATAATCTCACTGGGATGAAGACCCATCCTGATTAGCTCCTCAGCATTTTGGAGAAGTTCACCAGCAAATGACACGGTCAAGTTAGCACCATCTCCAATTTCCTCTTGCTGAGCTTTCCCAGCAAAAACTAAAAGTTTAGCCGCAGGATGCTGCACTTCGAGCTCATTCACAATTGTGGCAGCATCATTTGTGATAAAGAGCTTATCCAAATGATTGATGACCATCTTATTCATACCTGAAAAAATAAAATAGACAACATGAGAGGCAATCTCATAACATTATACAATGTTCAACGCAAGTAAAAAAGGCTGTCCAGCCAAAAGATCAAAAAGCCTATGAGATATCAAGCTAAACAAGTGATTGAGAAAAAATCCTTCTTTTTAAGGACAGTGGAGAGAAGATAGAACATCAATTGAAGATAAATAAGCCAAAGCGCAAATCTATTGTCTCATATATCGGGTACTCTTCACTTCATTGCAATGACAATGATTCTAATCTAGAAGAAAAAAAGAAAAGAAAAACATGGTGAGTTCTTGCAATGTCTTCCCATGCCCAATAATTTTGCTAACTCCGCATTAATCTCCCACTAGGTGTAAAGGTACGGAGTAAGTAATTTTAATTGAGATTTAAATAAAAAATCCATTTAAGATTGAAAAGCAATCTTTTACAAACATCAAGACTAAACCCACCTTCATAGCCACCCAAAAAAAAAAAACTAAAGCTTCCAACTTATCAATTCATACCCTTGAGATGGAAAACATCAAGGCAGGAATACAATCATCCCTCATCAAATATAAAAAGATTGTGCTTCGGTAACTATGAAGAGCTCCAACCCGTGATTGGAAGGTGTGTGAAACTCAAAAATGAAGGGAAATCAAGGAACTCTTATCAACTGATACGAACAGTAACAGTTGATATACTGTATCATTTCAGATCATAAGAAAGGTGCTTCCTGTTTGAACTTGTTCACAAGGCATCCAAACATTTCCAAATCCAAACTGATCTTAAACAATTTTTCCGTTTAGGTTTCTACATAATATTCCTAACTCGAAGGAGTAACGAGTAAGAATATTAAGTGAGTATAACGAATCACGTAACGGTTTTCATACAGAACACTTGATGACAAGCGCCAGTCTCAGCAAACACACCAGATTAAATAGCTCATTCAGAAAAAAAAAAATAAAAAAATCTGATAACAGTGAGAAGATCTTCACCGTTGGGACCAAGGGAAGTGCGGGTGATGGTGGAGAGCTGTTTGCAAGCATCGATGTTTTTTACCACGGCTTCGTCGAGGCCGGAGAGATGCCGGTGCCCTTCTTTCAGCATTCCTTGTATTCCATACGGCTGCATCGAGAACCCTACCATTTTCAGTTTAGCGGCAAGGAGAGAGTAGAAACCAGAGAGAACGGACAAGAAGAGGTAAGGTAAACCAGAGAAAAAGCCCTAGAAGTGTAGAACCCTCGTTGTCTCTCCCTCTTTCTACTCTGCTTTTAGTAAGCCCTAGAATTGAGTTAAATGTTTGGTTGGCCATTGAACTTTAGACCATGTCACGGTTTAACCACTGAACTTTTAAAATCATCTCATTACCCACTGAACTATGATCCGTTATTCTCCATTACACACTGGGTCGATTCCGTCTCAGTTAATGCTGACATGGAGGATGGAAATCTGAGCTGGCCAGTTATCTCCTTCCAAATGTTAAATGTTTCGCCATATCAACGCCTCGTCACACAGCCAAACACGCCTTAACCAAATTTTAACTCTCAAATCCCTCTCTTCCCATAGAACACAAACCAGAAACGTGAAATCAAGAAATCCCAAATCAATTGTTGAAGCTCCGTCCCCAAATCTCGACACTCGAAACCCTAACTACAAAAATAGGGAAGAAATTGAACTCCTTGGTGCAAGCTACCTTCATCCGACGAATTTGTGGTTGAGTAGGTAACTGGGGTAGCAATCTTTGCTCTTTTCGTTTGCGTTTCTGCTGCGATAGTTTATGTATTTTTTGAATGACTAAGCTCAAAATATACAGTGATTTAAGCACAAAATTTTTGTGGAAGAAATACAAAAAAGATGAAAAAGAAACCAGAAGCAAACAAAGATCTCCAATATTTTTCTCAATAGACTATATTGAATTTTATGATCAGCATGGGCAAATGTGTTTCTATCCTGAATTTTAGTTTGCAGGTTAAATTAATAGAGGAGCACTGAAAAATTCAATTTTGATTATAAGTTTTCTGTGGAACTAATGAGCTCAGATGGAGCAAGTTACCCAAAAAACCCCTAGAAACAGTTTAGAAGATGTCTTTTTTTTTTTTTTTTTTGAATTTAATCTTGTTTGTCATTTGCTTTTGACCAGGCATACAAGGATTTGGTTCACATAACCGAAGAAGAGGACGTGGAAATCTCATTCAGCCCTGTTTGTCTACCATTATTCTAAAAATTCGTTTGTTACAGTAAGATTCTCCACCAGACATTCACCCAATAAAATATTCTACACACAAACCAATAAAATTACTTTAAATTTTAACCACACGTTCTCCAAAAAATTCCATTCAAAACTTCATTATTCTCCCAATAATGAAAGACAAACAAGCTCTCAAATATCGGTGGGGGTAAAGTTCATGTAGAAGAAAACGGGAAATAAAAGGGAAGAGTTCCGTGAAATTACACCACCTGATTTAAACAATGTTACTGTATGCATTAAGTTGTCCCAATGATGTTGTATTCGTCGAGTGCTTTTTTATTTACGCGATTGTAAGCATTTCTTATAAAGTTCGAAGTGGTAAGACTTTTAACCTTGTGACATATAATACTAGTGTGAGAAATTCTTGTAATGATTTTCTTTTTTTTAGTGGAGTTGTTGTGCTTGCCATGGACTTCGCTCTCTTAATTTGATACACAACTTTGTTTCCTATTGCTATGCTAGTTTTGAGTTTGGTCTATGTTCTTTTCTTACTGAAATTATTTGTCAACATAAGACGCATTTTAAATTCCTACCTCTAACATTGGTGTGCTTGGAGGAAAATTTAGCCAAAGAAATCAAGAAAATGCGATAAACAAAACAGAATCTGCTATTAGTTACTCAGGAAGGAGTCCATGAAGGAAGTTATAATGAAGTGCCAGAGGAACTAACAAAAGCTGATTTGGGACATCACAAAATAA
>CAIGRB010093079.1:16451-42223 GCA_903798255.1 Fraxinus quadrangulata | reverse complement strand
CAAGAAAACATGAAAACATTAAACGGAGATACTAAACAGATCATCCTCTATTTGAAGATCTTTATTTCTCATGGAAATAATGAAGTTATTGCTTATCCTTTCAAGCAAATCACTGATAGACCTTTAATAAGAAAACATGAAAAACATTAAAAGGAGATACTAAACATATCATCCTCTATTTGAAGATCTTTATATATCATGGAAATAATGAAGTTATTGCTTATCCTTTCAAGCAAATCACTGATAGACCTTTAATAAGAAAACATGAAAAACATTAAATGGAGATACTAAACATATCATCCTCTATTTGAAGATCTTTATTTATCATGGAAATAATGAAGTTATTGCTTCTCCTCTCAAGCAAATCACTAATAGACCAGAAGATTTTGGTTCCACAGTCAAATATATTAAAAATATTCAAGCACAAAATAATTATACAAATATTTTATTACAATCAATGACAAATCAATGATAAAACATATGAGATATCCAATGCAATTAAAGCAAATGGTCAAAATGACAACTTATAAACATTTTTATTTGTTGTTATCAAACATTTTATTGGAAATCATACTTCCTATCACGAAAGATCCTCTAAAGTTTTGATGAATTTAACATGTCAAAGTTTCATGATTTTCGATGGTATAAAGACATCTTTCTTTCCAAGTTATGATTAGAGAATATCGTTTTCAATCATTTTGAAAAGAAAAAACTTAATTCTGGACTTACAAAACTTTTTGTTGAAAGGGTTAGAATTTCAATTAAAAATCAAAATAATGGTACAATTCCATAGGCTACCTTAATTTATGGTGAAATTATAAATTACATCAGTAAGGAAGGATTAGTATTTATGTAATGACATGGAACTCAAGTCAAAACTCAAAAATGAGAAAGTTGAAAGTAGGCGTGAACTAGGATCATTTTGCAAAAAAATATGGTTTCGAAAAGGTCATAGCTCCTTCTTCAAAACATAAAAAATAAAATAAATCCTATACAAACCATTTTAGGAAAAGATTTTATAAAAAAGAAGAAAAATCAAAAACCTCAAAAAAGAAAATTTTAAAAGACCAACAAGAAATATAACTTGTTGGAAATGTAAACAAGCGAGTCATTATTTAAATAAGTGTCTTGTGTAAGAAAATCAATAATCTTCAAATAAATGAAGATATCAACAATGAAATTTTAAAATGATTAGTTCCAATTATAAAGAAAATTCCGAATATAAACAAATTTATCAAAATCAAGAAGATTCAAATTTTGAAGAAAGTTCAAAGTCGTCAAACTCTAATAATGACAAAGAAATATGTGAATGCAATGGAAATATTTGCTATTACAAAAACAAATCAATTAACTTTCTTTCTAAGGAAAATGAAATAACTCAAGATATAATTAAGAAAATTGAAGACTCTCAATTATAAAAGAAATTCAACCAATTATTAACACCTCAAGAACAACCAAGAGATCAAGTTTACCCTTCTCAATTGATGAATAGATTTAAACAAGAATCTACATCAAAAGTAACAAGTTTTGATTTAAAATCAGAAATCAATAAGATGAAAAAATAAATATCAAATTAGAACATCAAATGAAAGATGTTAGAATGGAAATAGTTATTTTAAAAATCAAAATCTTTCAAAAACGAAATTCCCAAAAAAAAAAAAGTAAATTAGAAAATGAATCCAATGAAGAATCTGAAGATTTCGTACAAGAAAAAGAAATTCCTGAAAAGGAAGAAGAACATATCAACGTAATTAATAAAATTCAACTTAAAAAATTGTATTTTTAGATGACAATTATCATTAACAAAGAATTCAAATTAAAATCTCAAGTCCTTATTGACCTAGAAGCTCATCAAAATTGTATTTGGAAATGATTAATCCTTACAAAGTATTTTGAAAAAATTACTGAGCGTCTATACAGAACTAGTGGAAAGAAACTCACTATTCAGTATTGTTGGTCTCCGAACTCCGAGGTAAGTTAAATCAAGAATATTGTATGACCACCTAATATGTGTAAAAGTCCAGGTCGGATAACCAAGTTCAGCTCAGACCGATGGCTGTTGTAATCCTAGAAAACATCATGATTACAAATTCTCTGCCCTACTACGAAGCTGGCCAATCCCCAAATCAATGAAGGACATCTGGCAAGGATTACGTCAGCACTTCATTTTCCCACCCATCAGTCGCAAGAGCCCCTTATCTGATGTTAACTCATCATTCCCTAATAATATGATTATGTTAGCATCATGATGCTGATGGTAGCCGGTCCTCAATGGCCAATCAGAGAAAAGATTATTGGCATGCTTCCCCAAGTTCGACATTGTAGTTGATTTGATTGATAAGACTCAAGTTGGCTAAGGGGAAGTTCATCCTCCCTATAAATAGAGACCAATATTCCCTTTCAGAAAGGGACTTAAGGAACTCAACATTCCAAAACATATGTACTTTAATTAAACATTTTCCTCCTTTAGGCAATAAAAAAACAATTGTACTTAAGAATTACTGTATAAAAAGACATATTCTATCCTATCGTAGACTTAAAAGTTGCCTCTAAAACTTTTGATGTCAACGATTTGGCACTAGAAGGAGGGCCTATTGTATATGCACCCCCATTTCTCCCTAAAACCCACACAAAGTCAACCTACGATAAAATATCGTCCTAGACCACAGTTCGATGTCGAGGAATCAATCCCATACTCATCCTAATAAAACCGACAATCCACAAGGTTTTTGAAGGGGACAAGGTCAACCTGAAGCTGGCAATTCTCAAATGACCATAATGAGAGAAGCTATTGAAAGGTTGACAAATGCAGTCGGTAGATTGGAACAAAACCAGGAAAAGAACTAGACGACCTCCCACCAGGAGTGCCCTCCACTTTTCGAAAGAAGAATCTTCCAAAAGCCGAACTAAAAAAGTCAGAAGTCATCTCCAAACAATGGAACCAGTCACTAGAAAAGTTGGAAGTGTTTGACAGATTAGGCTCTCAACACTCATTAATGTCCCAAAGCGAACGTGTCGAGCTTAATCCGAAATGGCCATCGAAACGGGTGGAACCTTAATTGAGCGCCTTACACAAGCGTATTGCTGATCTGGAAACTAGAAAAAAAAGGAACTGTAGAGGAATACCTCACTAAACACCACTCTCCTTTCATAGAAGATATTTTTGCTGAACATTTACTTGAAAAATTGAAGATGCCACAGTTGACTGGGTACGAGCCGTCACTTAAACAAGTACACTTCGTGAATGGAACTGTAGAGAGCAAGTGACACCATCATGTGCTACACTTTTCCATTAACGTTGGGAGACAAAGCTCAAATGTAGTTTAGGAGGCTGCATCAAAGGTCCATAAGAAACTGGATTGACCTAGCCACGGCGTTCCTAGCCCAGTTAATGGGCTCTAAGGCCGGAATCATGCCCAAAGAATGTTTGATGAGCATCAAGCAAGGAAAAGGCGAGTCACTTAAAAGTTACCTCAACAAATTCAATAAATAATCCATGAGAGTTGAGAAGATCTCTAATGATGTTGCCTTCATGGTAGTCCTTTCCGATCTAAGGCTTAGAACAAAGTTCTGTTGGTTCGTATTTGAAGATGGACCCCAAACATATCACAAGATCTTTAATCGAGCTGAAAAACTTCTAAGTACTGAGAAAGCAACCTCAGATCAGGAAGAAGCCAAGACATAACATCATACCTCAAGCCAGACAAAGGAAAAAAATTGGATAAAAGGATTCACCAATGAGAAAAGAAAAGACATGAGGGACAGAGAACGACCTATACCTTATCCATACAGGTTTCATGAGTACCATCCATTGAATGCTACATTGGAAGAAATTTTCGTGCAAACAGAAGATAAAGAAGTGTTCTAGAGACCCTACCCAAAAAAAAGGATCCAGCGGAGAAAAACCAAAGTATTTCCAATATCACAGGTCGACATGATACAATACTAACAATTATAGAGATCTGAAAGAGGAAGTAAAGTATTTAATTCGATGGGGTCATTTGCAAGAATTTGTAGCTTAACATGAGACAATCCAAGCTCGTCCTCAATAACCTTACCAACAAGGGACATGTTATCGAGCTCAGCCGTTCTTCCAACTCGAAATCTCCATTCTCGAGTTGAGTTAGCATGTTGATAGATGGTAACCAATGTACCGAAGGGTCCATGACGGAAAAGCGCAGACAAGCTCGGATGCACTCATCTGGCAGAACTACGAGGTAGGATGAACCAGTCCAACCCAGATGCTACACCATATTTAGAATTGTCACATATGTTGCTAATCCTCATCCAAAACTACATGTCTGGAAAAATAAATAAAATAACTAACTAATTAGTCTCTTCTCCGATCTCCAATCCTTTTTCTTTTAGCTGTTATGTTCTACTTGTGTTCAAAACAGCATGAAATCTTCCTAAGCCATAAAAAGGCTAGCCTAAAGAATTGAAGCTGGTTAGAAAAAAAAGATCTACAAAGGGCGATACTGGAGAGCACATACATCATCCATCCTTTACAAAAGGTATATAAAGTGTAAGGTTTAAGACTTCTAATGAACACCTTGCACAAAGCATGCTTCTCAAAAGATTTGGTTTGTAATACTTTCATGTCTTCATATATGCCTTTACCCTGTCAAATACATTTATGCCGATAGCTCAAGAAGGAATGGCTTGAAGGGATTTGCAATAGATTTAATCTGGATTATTGCATAAGCATGAGCATAAGGACGTCGCTTCTTTCTTATTATTATTTTTTTGTTTCATGTTTAGTGATTGAATGCTACCTCCAAGCAAGGACGGACCCATTAAGGGCCCAGTAGGTACAATTGCCCCCACTGGCCCCTTAATTTTTTGCCTTGAAAAAAAAAAGCCTACCCAACTAAAAAAAAAGCCCACCCAACTACCCAAGCCCAAGTTTTAACATTTTGAAAGAAGCCCACCATTCTCTTTCCATTTCTCCCGAATTTCCAATCCCTTTCCTTTCCGAGTTTCCCCCTAATTCCCTTAATCCCTTCCCTTTCCAATAGCAAATTTACCAAGAGATGGGGATCTTCAAGAAGCCAAGGCTTTATTGGAGTATAATCCTCGCCTTGTGAGGTTGACCTTTGGCGACTGGCTTTTGCAATTACTCGACTGCTCACCGTCACCAGTCCATGAGGTGTATTATAATTCAGTGCAAGTTTTTTGAATATGTTTAGCCTCAAAGAAACGGTGTTGGAACTTGGATGGTGATTATATTATTTGTACCTTGGATGGTGATTATATTAGTTGAATCTGGAAAGAAAAGAAAAGAAATGGGGTCGAGTGTTGGATGCTGAATGCTGATGGTGGTATATATATAGCTTATTGATTAATTTGATGCAAAGAAAAGAAAAGAAAAGAAACTATAGATTAATTTAGGAATTAGCGAGCTGCACTGATATAATTAATTTGGTGCATCAGTATTGCTTGTTCAAGTTCAATGGTGGCAACCTGCATCAGTTAATGTTTTGATTATTGTTTAACCCTATTTAAGTATTATTTTTCAATTAGTGAACAATAGAGCAACTTATTGGTGATTGATGATCAGGGCTGGGATGTTACACCTAAATAACTAATGAAAGTTGGTTAAATCTATGACTTGAAAGAAACTTTGCCATTTCACTATTGGTATATTTATGAATTCTTTGTTTGATTTGTAGGAAGATATGATTACGCCCAAAGATTTACACGATGTTGTAGTGTAGCTTTGGAGTGTCGTATCCATAGGGAAATGAAAAAGTTGTCAAAGGTTCCAAAATGTTGATCGTTATCTCCAAATGTATAAAAAATCTCAATGTAGGGAAATTAAGATCAATGCTTGAAATAATGGAATTAAAATCAATGAATTAAGGCAGTGAAACATCAGAATTTTCTCATTCGGATCGGATCATTTAACATCAATAATTAATTTTTATAACACGATTAGAGGCTTTTATCTCGGTGCTCTAATCGAAGAATTTATCGTTCAAACCAATAAATTTCAAAAGTAATCCTAAGAATTAGATTTCCTTTAACAATTTCCCACAATTATTTATTGAAATCAGATTACAAATCGACCATATACGTATAGCTTAAAGCATTAATAATCTTACCAATAAATTACTGAAATTGAAATTCAATAAGTAATTCAACTAACAATGGAATAAACATGATTAAATCTATGAACAATCTCATAATTATTAAACCAGTTTCAGAATAAATTCACAAAAGTGGGAAATCTAAATCTTGAATTGTTTACAACATGAAAAGCTCAAAATGATGAATGAAAAGTGTTAAAATCACCGAATCCAATTGAGTTCCTCCATTGATTCACTAAGATTTTTAGCCTCACACGAAGTTCTTAAACCAAACTTGAGAGAAAATTGATAGGAGATGAATGGTATGCATTTTTTTCGAGCTTAGGGTTTTGAGGATGGGTTAAAAGTTGTTTCTATAAGTGGTTGAATCAATTTAGGAAACTGAAAATTCGCATCAATAGTTACTATCATGCGACCACATGGTTATAAACCATGTGATCACATGGTTATGCAGTTTTCAGCCTCCCAATTATTGGTAAAAGAGTGGGCAACAACATGGTATTTGTGCCATGTGACCGCATGGCTTTGTGGATTCTTTCCACTGGATAGGTTTCATTATTTTGACCATAATGTTTTCTATCGATGTCCAATTGAGGAGATTCAAGATGTATTGAAAAGCCAACTTAAAGGGATACAACTTTTAGTCAGTAGCTAGATATGGATAAGGGGGCATGGAATACATATGGTGAGCTACAACGATGGTTAAAGAGCCTAACATAGCTAGGTTAAGAGATAGTTGAGCATGCCCTGACGTTGTTAGGATCTCATATAGGGTGCCTTCGGGAACGCGGACACAGGTGGTGCATGACTGTCGTCAGCTCGTGCCTGTAGACATCACCTTCTAATTCGATCATCTTATATGTCAAATATCGGTCTCAATTCGAGGCTTAAAATCGATGCAAAACTTTTCATCTTGAAAGTTGATATATGATAATGTTTTGGCAATGTTTTATCCCTTTGACTCCTTCCTCCATCCATTTGACCTCTAACACACTTGAATATTCATCACAAGGTTAGAAACAAGTTTAGAGTATTTGTTCTTTAGTCCTTGAACTTTCACTTTCTTTCATTTTGGCCATTTTTCACTTGTTTCTCCTCAATTTCGCTACATTAATCACTTTGTCCTACAAAATATGAATTGCATAGAATTAAACTATATTCTAACATATTAATCAACAATTGCTCATGTTTTGACAGTAAAATAAGTATGTAAAAACTCACTTATCAAGATATATTGAGATATTTTAAACGAATATCTCAAAATTCTATTGAAGAAAATGTTGAGGCAAAGAAACAACGCATCGAGGAAATTTCTATTGAAGAAAATGTCAAGGCAAAGAAAGTAAGTGTTGAGGATACTACTGTTGGAGAAAATGATGATGTAAATGAAGCATGCATTGATGAAACTAATTTTCAAGAAAATGATGAGATAAAGAAAGCAAGTATTGAGCATATTGATATTGCACAACTTCCCATGGATCCCGGATTAAGAACTCTAATAATGGATTACAATGTTAATCTTCAAGATCAAATAAAAAGAGCATACTTGCAGAGAGGTCTATGCCAGCCTTAAAGTCGTGTTTCCACATAAAAAAATCAAGGTGATTCATTCCTGCTTGGTTCAATGAATAAGGCGATTGGTTAGAATACAGTATAAGTAAGAATGCTGCATTTTGCTTATATTGTTATCTTTTTGGACCAAACAACGAGGAACAAGAAGGTGGTGATGCTTCTGTGAAAGAAGGGTTCTATAATTTTAAAAAGAATGATAGACTTGGAGTTCATGTTGGAGACGTCCATAGTGCACACAATCAAACCCGAAGCATCTGTGAAGCCTTGATGAATCAAGAGCAACATATTGAGACAATTTTCTTCAAGCAGTCAAAACAAGCACGAAGTGTATACTGAATTCGTTTGAATGCATCAATTGATTGTGTTCGACTTCTTTTACGTCAAGGACAAGCTTTTTGTGGTCATGATGAGTGTGAAGAGTCAAATAATCAAGGTAACTTTCTTGAACAGTTGAAGTTTCTAGCTGATCATAATGAAATGATTAAGGTTGTTACTTTGAAAAATGCTCTAAAAAATCACAAACTAACATCACCAAAAATTCAGAAGGATATTGTAAGTGTTGTAGCTGTTGAAATGATTGATGTTATCATCAAAGATATTGATGATATATTCTTTTCAATTTTAGTTGATGAATCTCAAGATATCTCTGTGAAAGAGAAAATGTCTATTGTTTTATGTTATGTGGATAAGACGAGACATGTGGTTGGATGTTTTATTGGGATCACTTAAAGCGACTATAGATAAATTATTTTCAAGATATAGGTTGAGTATATTAGATTGTGAGGTCAAGGTTATGATGAGGCGAGTAATATGCAAGGTGAGTTCAATGGTCTTAAAACAATTATTTTCCAAGAGAATCCAAGTGTCTTTTTTATTCATTGTTTTGCTCATCAACTTCAATTAGCTCTTGTAGCCATAGCAAAGAAGCACAAAAAAGTCCAATCACTCTTTAATTTGGTTTCCAGCATAGTGAATATTGTTGAAGCTTCTTCTAAACGTTGTGATATTCTTCGAAAGAAACAAGAGGCCATAATTTTCGAAGCACTTATTAATGTTGAGATTTCAAATGGACGGGGTCTTAATCACAAAGTATTATTGCGCGTTTTGGTGATATACATTGGGGATCGCATTATCGTACTTTGATTAGTTTGATTTTGATGTTCTCACCTATAATTGATGTCATTGAAATGATTTCGATTGATGGATCAATACGTGAACAAAGATGCGAGACTGATAATTTATTGGACTCAATGCAGTCCTTTGAGTTTGTGTTTAATTTACATCTCATGAGAACCACCTTAGGGATTTCAAATAAATTGTCTAAGGCATTACGAAGAAAAGATTAGGATATTATAAATGCCATGAGTTTAGTAACAATATGCAAACAAAGACTCCAAGAGATGAGGGACAATGAGTGGAATTTGTTTTTGGATGAAGTCATTTCTTTTTGTCAAAGGCATAATATTGATGTTCTTGATATGAATAGTATGTTTGTACGCTCAGGTCGCTCACGATGTAATACTGAAAAAATGACAAATTTTCATCGCTTCCGTATGGATTTATTTTATTCTGTCATTGATATGCAACTTCAAAAATTGAATGATCATTTTTCTGAGGTAAATAAAGTGTTACTTCTTTGTTTAGCATGTTTATGCCTCGATGATTCATTCTCTGCTTTTGACAAGGATAAATTAATTCGTCTTGCAAAGTATTATCCTAAAGATTTTTCAAAAGTACGGCTTATGTCACTTGATGATCAGCTTCGAAACTATATTGTTGATATGTGCTCTAACAAGGAGTTCGGAGAATTGAAAGGACTTAGTAAACTTGCACTGAAGTTGGTTGTGACCAAAAGAAATAAAGTATATCTACTAGTTTACATGCTTGTGACTTTAGGATTAACTCTTCCGGTTGCTATTGCTACAGTTGAAAGAGTATTTTCTGATATGAATATTGTAAAGAATCCACTGCATAATCAGAGTGGAGATCAATGGATGAATGGTAGTTTAGTTGTGTACATTGAAAAAGATGTAGTTAATGAAATTAATAACGAGACTATTATACGACATTTTCAAAGTATGAGAAGCCATAAGTAAAAATTGTAAAAAAGTACTACATTTTGAATATTATCTTTATTGCCTAATTTGAAATTATTTTTTCCATAATTCTGTCTTGCCCCCTCCGAACCATAATCCCGAGTCCGCCCCTGCCTCCAGAAGAGGCCAGTTCCCAAGAGTATTGTGTATGGTAAGAAGAATTATTAAGTTATCAAGTACCTAAGTTATTGGCATCCATGGACAAAAATTGCAACCTTTTCGTCATGTGAAGTTGTGGAAGTAATTGCGGAAACTGTTTATCTTTGTTTTTATTTCCATCTTTGTTTTGGTTCTTGAAAGGTAATTGGTTTTCCAAGGTTCATGCTTTTTGAAGCTAAATTAGTTAGGTTATTGAGTTTATTGCACGATTTTTTTATGGGAATGGTGATTTGGAATTTACATTTACATTATGGTATTTAAATTTTTGGTTTTGCTTAATTAGAATGTTAATGAGATGAAGATGAATCAAAGAGAAGCGGCTGAAACCAGCACTGCTCTGGATCCCAATTCTGTAGAGGTAATTACTTCAACTCTCCCCGCTTTATATGTGAATACAGTTTTATTTTCATGTTTACTTCTCAAGTTGTTTTATGGTTGCCAAAATTAGTTGGCAAATGCAGTGTAACTATAGAGTGTAAACAAAAAAAATAAAAAAAAAATTCATTGTGATTATATATAATATATTTATTGGCCTTTATGGTTTTCAATCTTTTTGTGTTAAGGTAAGATGTGAATCCCTTTTCTCTAATTAATGTAAGTTATGTATAGAAAAATGTATGTTTTGTTTGTTGATTAATTGGTTCTTGTATGCTGATCCAAAAAGGTGAATATATATTTTTCCACGTCTTTATCGGGTGAGAAGCTATCCATTATTACTCTCACCTTTCTTTTTATTTCCCTTTTCTTTTGCTTATGGTGCTCTCTTATTTTATAACCTCATTCTTTTGCTTGACTTTTGCTTAATCTCTACATAGTTTTAAAAATTACAAGTTTATCTCCTTCACTAAGTCATAAATGGATATGTTTGATTCCAATACACTGTTGATAACTTCATTGGGAGAAATACTTTGCAAGCTTATGTTTTATTATTTTATACTGGCCTTATTTTATATTCATTTTCTTTTATTGAATATCTATTTTTCAATTGGTAAACATGTTCATGGTGGACTAAATCGTTCAATTCATCTAATATTTATTTCCTTACTACGTTGGATCCAGGGTCATGTTATTCTGAATAGACCATGAGCTGTTGTGCAATGGCTGGAGAGGACGGTGATTGAAGAAAGTGAGATTTCTAGCATTGATATCAAATGAGCGACATTTAATGTTCTGAATATATGAAAACCCATTTTCCGTTTTGTCTTACCGTTGCAAATACATATTGATGAGATTATTATTATTACTACTACTACTACTACTACTTTTTTTAATGGTAGAACGAAATGGTTGAGGCGGGGGTAGAAGATAATACACAGCTCTAGAATCGTCCTTTACCAAAAAAAAATTATTTTTGTATTCATGTTAAAAATACCTTTTGTTATAAATGACTAATAATCCTTTTACCCCCGTTTGTTGCAGATGACATTGCTTGAAGCTTTAAATTTGGCTCTTGAGGAAGAAATGTCTGCTAAAAGTGATAAGTTGAAGAGAAATTTAGAGAGAAAGAGAAGATGAAAGAGGCGGGAAATTCTTTTTCTGAAATTATGATCTGAATTCTACCAGCTCAAGATGGAGAATGCATATTTAACACTCCCAACTTGTAGAATAACCATTTGAATTGAGCTATCCTTAAAGGTTTTATTAGTAAGTCAGCCACTTGTTCCTTTAAAGCTGTGTGCAACATCTTCACTTTTCCTGCTTGTACTTTATCCCTAACGAGATGACAATCAATTTCAATGTGCTTCATTCACTCATGAAATACTAGATACTAGCCATATAAATAGCGGGTTGATTATCACAAAATAATAAGGCTGCTCTGGTGTGTAAGACCCTTAAGTCATCTAATACATTCTTTGACCAACTCAATTCACAAACTGCGGCTACCATAGAACGATACTCCGCTTCAGCTGAGGATCTTGAAACTGTATGTTGTTTCTTAGATTTCTAGGATATCAATGAACTTCCCATATAAATATAATAGCCAGTGATCGACCTCTTCATGTCTGAACATTCTGCCCAATTTGGATCACAGTACCTTTTAAGGTGTAAATCTGGTTTGCTATCAAAGAACAGACCCTGTCCAGAAGTTTCCTTCAAGTATCTCAACACATGATGTGTCGCTTCTAGATGAGGTTGTTTTGGTGATTGAAGAAACTGACTAAGAATCTGTATAGCAAATGAGAGATCATATCTTGTTATTGTTAATTATAAGATTCTTCCCACTAGCCTTCTGTATATACTTGCATCCATAATTGTTTCCCTTTCATTCTTGCTCAACTTCAAGTTATGTGGTAAATGACTAGTTGCTAGTTTGGCTCCAAGGTATCCTATTTCTGCCAGTATTTCCAATGTATATTTCCTTTGGCATATAGATATACCTTTTGAAGTTCTTGGCATCTCAATGCTCATAAAATATTTTGGAATCCCCAAATCCTTTAACCTGAACTGGTCATTCAATTCCTTTTTGAATTGCTCAATATATGACACATCATTTCCACCTATGATTATATCATCCACATAGATGAGAAGTAAGGTGAATGAGCAGCCATCTTGTTTATTGAATAAAGAATAACCAGCCTTTGATTGTTTGAAATTCTATAAGAGAATATATGAAATAAGTTTGGTATTCCACTGCCCTGAAGTTTGTTTAAGTCCATAAATGGACTTATTCAATTGTCTACTAGTGGCTCTCCATTCTCTTCCTGCTGCTCATAACCTGGGGGCATTAACATATACACTTCGTCATCCAATTCATCATAGAGAAAAGAGTTGTTAATGTCAAGTTGATGAAGGTGCCATTGCCTTTGAATTTTAACTGCCAGAAGAGTTTTTACGGTTATCAATTTAGCAATAGGAGAAAAGATTTTTTCATAGTCAAGACCAGCTTGCTGAATGAATCCTTTGGCTATATGATAAGCCTTTTTCCTCTCCTCTGTACTATCTGAGTTAAATTTGACTTTGAAAACCCATTTACAAGCCACATGTTTCTTATGGGCTAGAAGTTTTATCACAGTCCAGGTGTTGTTAGAAACAAGAGCTTAGTACTCTATATCCAAATCCTGGCAACAATCTGGACACTAAGAAGCTTCACCATAAGATTGAGGTTTATACACAGTTCATAGAGCCCGAGTGTATTGCCTTTGTGTAGGTGACAACATGCTATAATCCAAATAATCTGAAATCGGATATTGCTTCCCAAATACAAGACCTTTTCCCACATACTTTGATTGGAGGATAGGCAGGTAGATGCCTCCCAGCCGGGGGGCGGATCGAATCGGAGTTTCCTTAGGTAGCCCCCGACCTACAGTTATCCTTAAACTTCCGTGCTTGGTGGAGAAGAAGCGAACAAAGGTACGCTCGCTTGCTGTCTTGTTCTTACTTTAGCTTTTTGAGCAAGGACATCCCCCCTAATTCACATACCTGGAAGGAATTGGGGCAGGAAGTGGTCAATCGAATCGGAGAAGGTGTTGAACTCTTGAGATATCAGTGATAGTCTAACAAGTAAGAATGAGGTCTTTCAGGCCTACTATACTTTCGAACAGGTATGATATGAGGTGGAGTAGAGGTTATTGGTGGAGTGAAGGTAGAAGAGTTTCCTTCATTTGAGGTACTAGAATTTGAGGAATGATTAGATGAAGAAATAACAGGCTCTGAATTTAGCAAAATGTCATCATGAAGTGGATGAATGAGGTGGAGGGCATTTGAAAGCCCGTAACAATAGTCCCTCAAGTCTGTGTATGAATATTTATAAAATGAATGGATTTCGTAGGGACAGTTATATCATGTCATTTTATGGGGGTGTATGCGTTTGTTGTAGAAGAGATGAAAAGGTATGCACGAGCGAAGTCCTAACGGAAGGACGAAGTGTTGAGTGTGATTCTGGTTGGGACATAAGCTAAGTCCCAGCTGAAGTACGGAGTGATGGGTGTTGTCAACTTTGGGAAAAAGTTGTTGAAGGATGAAGTGATGAGTGTCGAAAACTTTGTGAAAAGTTTTTGTAAAGCGAATTCCCAACTGAAGGAGAAAGAAAGTTGTTGCAAAGCGAAGTCCAAGCTGAAGGACGAAGTGATAAGAGTTGCCAACTTTGAGAAAATGTTGTTGCAAAGCGAAGTTCCATCTGAAGGACGAAGTGATGAGTGTCGGCAACTATGGAAAAAGTTGTTGCAAAGGGAAGTCCTAACTGAAGGACGAAGTAATGAGTGCTGGCAACTTTGGAAAAAGTTATTGCAAAGTGAAGTCCCAACTGAAGGACGAAGTGACGAGTGTTGGCAGTGAGAAAAGGTTGTTGCAAAGCGAAGTTCCAGCTGAAGGACGTAGTGACGAGTGTTGGAAACTTTAAGAAAAGTTGTTGCAAAGCGAGGTCCCAACTGAAGGATGAAGTGATGAGTGTCGGCAACCTTGGGAAAAGTTTTTGCAAAGTGAAGTCCTAGCTGAAGGACGAAGTGATGAGTATTGGCAACTTTGGAGAAAGTTGTTGTAAAGCGAAGTCCTAGCTGAACGACGAAGTGATGAGTGTCGAAAACTTTGGAGAAAGCTATTGCAAAGCAAAGTCCTAACTGTAGGACGAAGTAATGAGTGTTTCAAACTTTGAGAAAAGTTATTACAAAGTGAAGTCTCAGCTGAAGGACGAAGTGATGAATGTTGGCAAAATGAGAAAAGGTTGTTGCAAAATGAAGTTCCAGATGAATGACGAAGTGACGAGTGTTGAAAACTTTAAAAAAAGTCAACTGAAGGACGAAGTGATGAGTGTCGAAAACTTTGGGAAAATTGTTGCAAAGCAAAGTCCTAGCTGAAGGATGAAGTGATTAGAATTGACAATTTTGGGAAAAGTTGTTGCAAAGCGAAGTCCCAGCTGAAGGACGAAGTGATGAGTGTTAGAAACTTTGAGAAACGTTGTTGCAAAGCCAAGTCCCAGCTGAAGGATGAAGTGATAAGTGTCGGCAACTTTGGGAAAATTTGTTGCAAAGAGAAGTCCTAGCTAAAGGACGAAGTGATAAGTGTTGGCAACTTTAGGGAAAAGTTGTTGCAAAGCGAAGTCTCAGCTGAAAAACAAAGTGATGAGTGTTGGCAAATTTGAGAAATGTTTGTTGCAAAGCGAAGTCCCAGCTGAAGGATGAAGTAATAAGTGTCGGCAACTTTGGGAAAAGTTGTTACAAAGCGAAGTCCTAGATAAAGGATAAAGTGATGAAAGTTGGCAACTTTGAGAAAAGGTTGTTGCAAAGCGAAGTCCCAGTTCCAGCTGAAGGACGAAGTGATGAGTGTCGGCAACTTTTGGAAAAGTTGTTGCAAAGCGAAGTCCTAACTGAAAGACGAAGTGATGAGAGTTGGAAACTTTGAGAAAAGGTTGTTGCAAAGCAAAGTCTCAGCTGAAGAACGATGTGATGAGTGTTGGCAACTTTAAGAAAAGTTTTTGTAAAGTGAAGTCCTAGCTGAAGGATGAAGTGATGAGTGTTGGCAACTTTGAGAAAAGTTTGTTGCAAAGTGAAGTCCCAGCTGAAGGACGAAGTTATAAGTGTTGGCAACTTTGGAAAAAGTTGTTGCAAAGCGAAGTCCCAACTGAAGGACGAAGTGATGAGTGTCGGCAACTTTGGGAAAAGTTGTTTGAAAACGAAGTCCGAGCTGAAAGATGAAGTGATGAGTGTTGGCAACTTTGGGAAAAGATGTTGCAAAGTGAAGTCCCAACTAAAGGACAAAGTAATGAGTGTTGGCAACTTTGAGAAAAGTTATTGCAAAGCGAAGTCTTAGCTGAAGGACAAAGCGTCAGCTGATGAGACATCCTTGGGTCGTGTGCTAATGATTTGACAATTCTAGTGTCTTCCCAAGGCAGCTCAGGGCTACGCGTTTGGGTTGGCACGTGAATTACACCGCTTCATCAGGACCATTTGCTTGTGTGACTTTTCGTTTCAATGGTTATGATGAATCGTGGGTTTGGATGGCCAAGATGTGATCAACAATGATCTAATGGCTCGAGTGAACTTAGGATACCTATATAAGGTCTAAACTCTTTTCTTCATAACTATATTTTGCGATTTCTCTCTGAAATTCGTTGCACTTTGATTTCTTTATTTTTCTGGCAAGCGAGATCCTGAAACTCCGACGACTCCCTTAAATAATTCGACGACTCCTTTTCTTTCGAACCATATCCTTTAGGTAAACTTTTCCCTCCTTTATTCCATTTTGCTTAAAAATTGTACCAAATGGCTGTTGAAAGGTCTGGGAGCACATCCACGAGTGAGAGGCAAAGTGTTGAGAGTTCGGTTATCAGAAATCCCATAGTCGTTAGTTCGGACGAGATAGGCAAAGCGATTAAATTAGGGAAAAATATTTGGAAACTACCGGCCCTACCTGTAGACATTTCTATCACATGGAGGCATGTAATTAACCATCTACCATCACTTCGGAGAAATTGGATAAGTGTAGGAGAGTCTTTAGGATTTCGGACAACGTCGACCTCATAGTACCTGACCTAAGTGAGAGAGTGTGTTATTCGAGGCCAGGGTGTGTGGTTGTGAGTGAAAGCCTTATGAATGGCTTTAAACTTCCTTTACATCATTTCTTTAGGCTAGTTCTTTGTCCCTATGGGTTGGCTCCAACCCAACTCCACCTAAACTCTTGGACACAAATGGTTGGGTGGATCGTAGATGCTTTGGCGTCTGGCTAGCCTTGGAGTGAATATGCCCTTTTGTGTTTTTCACTTTAATTATTTCCCTGAGAGTGTGGCCAGAGAAAATAAGACTAAGGGGTAGTATTACATGACCCCGTTGGGATCCCACTCCCCATTCGTAGTTGACATCTTCGGTGAAGGAGTAACGAAAGTCTTGGTTCTGGGTCTCTGGGAGGTGGGGCATCATGGAGAATGACCTAATGGCACTCCTTACCGTCCCCACCTCCTACTCTACAGCCAGTAAGTCATCTTACTTAACTGATTTTGGTTGAATGTTTTTTTATAGCTTAACATTTCTGTTCTTTGCAGGCTCTTTTCCGAGGTGCAAGATCTATGAGGAGGATTGGGATATCATCCGCCACATATACCAGCAGCCCTTCAAGGACCTGAATTTTGGTGAACTGATCGACAAGAACACCAACTTCACACTACACAGATGGATGGCGACCCAACGTGAGCTTTATTTTTAGTTCGGTTGTATTTGAGCGCTTTCTTTTCTTGCCTAAAGATACTAAGCGTTCTCTTTTCTTGCAAATAATTTTTTGAAGAAGAGGCCTGACTTTGTCACAATTCGTCGAAGCGTGGCAGAGGAGAGAACCCTTAAAACTAGCTTAGCTGCTTACAAGAAGTAGGCTGAGAGGCTGAAATCTCTAAGCAAGAGCCAACAGCCTCCTAAAGAGGATGAAGTAGAGGAATGTGCCTCTCTCGTCAAGAGGAAAAGATCTGGCCCAAAAGAAAAATACAAGTCAATCAGTTGAAAAATGAACTTCACGAGTCGGTTTCCCAAGTGGCTGCTCTCACGAAGTGAATTGACCACCCCAATGAACCGAGGATCGTCTCGAAGGCCTTGGAGGGGGCTAACAAGGAAAAAGTCAAACTCGGGATGCTTATTGAGGCCCAAAAGAAGGAGATTGAATCTCTTAAGGCTGAAGTGAAGACAGTAGGTGAAGTGGCGGTTTAGAACTACATTGATAACTTTGACCAAACGAAGGAATACGACATTTTTGCCAACTATTGGACTTCATGGAATGCCGAACAGATGATGTCTCGCCTACATGAGGTACATCCAGAATTGGATATCACATTTCTCGAAGAAGAGTTCGACGGTCCTACTGGAGGCCAGCCTGATATAGGGGTTAAGGAGGAAGCCTCCCTAGAGGAGGTGGGAGAGGGGAACACTGTAAATGTAGACTCGTAGCTTTCTTCTTTTCTCTTCTTTTTTGTAATGGCTTCGGCCCTGATTTGTTTGGTAATGAAATTCTTTATTCAATTGTCATTCCAAGTGTTGTCGCTTCGCTTAAAACATGCTAACCAGATAAGAACTTAAGCAAATGGTCTCCAAGTGTAAACACTTCGCTTCAGCATAACCAGTTAAGCAAATGGATAAAGTAAATGGTCTCCAAGTGAACACTTCGCCTAAGCATAAGCATTTAAGCAAATGGTCTCCAAGTGTAAACTCTTTGCCTAAGCATAACCACTTAAGCAAATATCCTTATTTGAGGTGACCCCTTTGGAGGCATATGCAAATCGGTAAGGAGTAAGAATGTGTGAGAATACCACTGATCCGTTTCACCAGAGGTGGCACTTGCACCTCCCCTGATAAAGTATATATCCTTAGTTGAGGTGACCCCTTTGGGGGCATATGCACATCAACAAGGAGTAAGAATGTGTGAGAACACTGCTCATCCACTTCACTAGAGGTGCACCCGTACCTCCTTTGACGAAATGGATATCCTTGGTTGAGGTGACCCATTGGAAGTGTATGCACCTCGGCAAGGAGTAAGAATGTGTGAGAACACTGTTGACCCGCTTCATCAGAGGTGGCACCTTCTTGGCGAGTGTTGCCTCGTCTCACCTCTTTTTGGCGAGTTTTGCCTCGGAGTTTCATTCTAATGGTAGTTCTCCTTAGTGCTACGGAGGTTACTTCTTATGGACCTAGTGGCTTCTCGGCATTCACTTGTATTATGGCCACGAAAATGGTTGAATGTGTAATAGGGCCGTGTCTCATCTTGAGGCCTATTTCTTAGCCCACCACCCATTCCTCTATTCCTAGAGGTAGAGGGTCTCCCAAGATTTCTAGTTGCACCATTACCACTAGGTCCAATGTTTTCATAGGCCAACGTTGGTACCGCATGCAAAGTGGCTGTAGCCAACGCCTGTCTCGAAGTGGAAGTCACTGTAGTCTGGTCTGAGTCTATTGCTGGCTAACGATCTGTGAGGTGGGTCCTCTACTGATCTATCTTTGGGGATGGATGAAGTCCCCATGCCGCCCTATTTCGATGATCGATCATCTCCTTATTGACAATTTCAACTTTCATCATTTCTACCAGCTTGTCGTAGGTAGAGGGGTTTTTACTTTGGACATTTTTCGAAAACAACATATTCATATTTAACCCTCCTTTTAGAGCTAAGAGGGCTTCTTTGGCGCCTCTCCTTCCTTCCTTGACAAGTGTTGGTTCAAAAATGCTTTCTTGAGGTCTGGCCAGCTCCTGATACTAAGAGGTGCCAACCTACTGTACCTCACTTCGGCCACGCCACTAAATGTTAAGTGAAAGGCCCTACATTTCGGAACACGTGAAGCGCCTCGAAGGCTCATTTGCATTTTGTACTTGTTGAGGTCTTTCTCTGGGTCACCTTTTCCTTCATACTTAGGAATTTTAAGAGGAACAAAGTTCTATGGCATGGGAAAGCTACGAAGCTCCCTAGAGAATGGGAGGTTCATCGTCAAGCTCGTAAGACCGACAGGCTCGTCAGAGTCGTTCCCATCTACTAAAGATCGTGGTGGCTACAGTGAAGTTCTACCTCGATTCCCCCAATACACTAGGTTCCGCCTTTCCCGTCTATACCTAGGAGGAGGGGTCTTGGCTTTGCACGTGCTTTTGTGGCCGAACTGTTTGATAGGTAGACTGATCCTTATTTCTAGGCATTCGCCCAATCCGATCAAACACACTTCCAGACCTCTGAGGCCGCTCCTCATAGTTTGAGGGAGAGTTATCTTCCCCAACTTGGGAATCATCAACTGGGAGGATAGTGTAGTTGGAGGTGTCTATTCTCACTTTCCTTTCAATCGGAACTTCTCTTTGTTGACTCGAATGAGTTATTGGCCCGATTCCGCTTCAGTTTGTCAGTCATGAATAGATTGTAGTGGATTTTGGTGGGCTTGGAAGCCGCCCTGATTTTGCACTTGCATGAAGAGTTCTTGCATGGTTGCATTTTGGGCTGCGATGTTCCTCATGTTAGTGGCCATGCAAGTTACTTCAATAGTTAGTAGTGTAGCAGTTCTTCCGCCCCCGTGGTATCGATAATGGGGCCGTTGATGTGTGATGTTATTCCGGATTATCTTTTCTTCAGAGATCTCCCTTACTCTCCTCGGTTTCACTTTTTCGTTGTTAGAAATTATCGATTTGGAGTTACAAGTTATCTTCTCCCAAATAATGAAGACTTAGTTTACAGCTTGTTTTTTTTTCAAGAACAAGTCCCTTTTTCAAAGGGGAATATCAACTAAATATTTCGATAAACTTTTCATTTCGTGGAGATATTCGTGGTTTCAGTAACGTTCCCATAGATGGCACCAAACTGTTGACCTCGAAAAATGACTCCGACACGTGGCCAACAGAACGAATCTTCACGTATGCTCTTCCCTGTGCACAGTAGTACGTTGTTAGTTACTTGTGGCCTTTTTCGATGGGGGTGGAAGCAGCAGCAGTAGCAGCATCGAAAAGTGGTATCCGACAGTAAAGTGATCACCTGGACGTGGTTGGGAATGTGTGGAAATATGGTGAAAAGTTTTTTAGAATTAATAGACTAGAAAGCGAAGATTAGAATGAGAATCGAGACCTCTTTCTTACCATTCTTTCATAAGTGTT
Source organism: Fraxinus quadrangulata (assembly GCA_903798255.1). Lineage (NCBI taxonomy): Eukaryota > Viridiplantae > Streptophyta > Magnoliopsida > Lamiales > Oleaceae > Fraxinus > Fraxinus quadrangulata. The sequence continues at coordinate 21,777 of CAIGRB010093079.1, read as the reverse complement.
AATTTGTTAATCCATAAGTTGGTAGGCATTAAATGATTTCTTACATGACAATTGAGTTGACCGTTTGTAGTCTGTCACACGTCCCATCAATTAGTCAAGAACTTGACTTTGGAGAGATCTCATGAAAGTTCTTAGTAAGGGTGTGGCGATGCGGATTATGGTGTAATGACTGCGGAATGCAGGACTTTGCATCCGTCTTGAATGGCGGATGAGTTCGGCTCTTCTATCAAGTTGGCCCATATCAGTATGTGTAAGATTCTATTTTCTATTTTAGTATGTGCGCGAACTGAGAATGTTGAGGAAAAAGATAACTAATTAGCTTTTATTTGTTTTACTTTATTTTTTCTTTTTATGAAATGATAAGATGAGAGGGAATATCCTCAGTTGTACTTTAACAACCTCAAATTAAATCACACATTATTCCCTTATAGAAATTATATATTTATAATTTTTACGAAATATTATGACCTAATTATTGAAAAAAATTTACAATTTTGATATTTATGAAAATAAATTCTTAAATTGTCGTAGTTATGATCTTTCCCTTAACTGAAACTTGGAAAATAGGAATTGACAAGGCGAAAATTACACTTACTACCTCGTTTTCTTTTGAAATTATAATTTTACTTTTACAAGTTTTTAATCTAGTAAATATTTACTTATTTCTAACCATATTAACCCACCACCCAAACAAACACTTCACCTTCTTCCGAAAATCCCACCCCATTCTTTGCAATTATCGACCATCCACCCCCACGTAAGTCCCTGCAATTGCCGACGACTATCCACTGCTACTTAAAGTAAGGAAATGCCCGCCCCCAATCATTGTCACTCGCAACCAAAGCCATCTATCCGGGGATATCCCACATTTGGTATTCTATTTTGAATAGAGATTTAATACTATTATCTATTTTCAATAATAAAAATATATTTGTCAAACTATCAATACAATTTTACATGTATTAAAAGATTTAATAATATTGTGCATTTTCAATGAAAAACTCTTGTTGTCAATTAAACGAAAAACTGTATTTTCAACAAATATTATCTATTTTCAACAAGTAATAAAGTTATTGAAAATAACAATAATTATCTATTAAGTAAATTTTTTTTGTCAATCTACAGCGAAGAGTAGTGAGTTTTAAAATAGTTTAAAACTAATAAAATTCTTTTCCACGTGTCCTAATTCGATACTATTAAAAATTTAAAAATATAAAATAATAATAATAAAAAAAAACATGTATTCGATATAGATTGAATCGTATCGGAGAGTATCTAATGTTGGATACGTATCGAATACGGGTACATAATAAGTCTACTAGTATTCGAGCTCCCTAAGAATTAGTGAGACAAAATGGGTCATGGAAAGTAATTAAACAAAGAATTTGGTTCCAATTGTTACTAATGTGGAGTTAGATTAAGGGTTAATCCATTTGTACATAATGATTTGTACATAATGGATTACCACATCTCACATAATGCGTATGATTCGAATATATTTAAAAGTTTCGACAATGTGGTCTCCATCCCCATTGTGAGTAGTAGATAAAAGATTCAGTACATATAGCATGATCCTTAGATTAAATGGGTGTAAGTTCTAATAATTGCCTCATTTTTCAGGGAGTAACGAGAAGATCGCGATAGCTTATAAACCGAATTAGTCCCTATCCAGTACATAGTCCAATGAATGGAAAAACTTAAAAACTTCAATATTTTCAGATATAGGCACTTTAATTATACTATTACATTACGTGTAATTTTGTGAATTAATTGTCCATTTACCTGATTATTATGATGTGTCATCACACTATAATATTTGTGGAATTACAAAGGTTGTATATTGGTTACTTGTGAACTGAAATGTGAGACGTATGTGGTATTGAAATCGACTAGAACAATATTCATGATTGTATTCTTTTAGTGCACTAAGGGGTCTTGGTAGCGTTCTACACTACACTAAGAGGTCATGACCGTGCACAATAGTGCACTAAGGGGTCTTAACCGTGAATATGTTCATTGAGAGGAATTGGCCATGTACTAGAATTGACTATTAGACGTCTTTGAGATCCATTTTCGTTTATTGAGATGAGGCCAGTGTTGGGAGTGCTTAGCATGAGGGATTACATCCGTATGATTGAATGATATATTTTAATCAGAGAGTACATTTTTTGTGAGATATTCTAGTATATTGTTATGTGATGAGATTATAGTATGGAATTTAAAATGATGATTATATTATGATTCTAAGATGATATTTTCTACTGTTATGAGAACATCTCACATCTTTACCATTATTACATGATGTTATATTGTGAATTGTTAAGTGATGTGAACTCAAACTTCATTAAGTATGCATAAATGTGAAGGTATAATTATTTTCAAAATATCCAATTTACCGAGTTTATCAACTTATACATTTTCAAACTAGTTTCTTTTTAGGTAGCAATTGGTTCTTGACAGTTACAACCACATGGCATGTTGAGTTCTAAGATTCATTTTGATAGAGCATGAAGTAATCACTTTGGACTCGTTCCATTTTTTATAAGCATATTCTTTTGACATAAAATTAGTAGTAAATCATAATCAGCCTTGATGGTGAATCTAACATCAAGTCGACATCCATTATCAGCACACGTCTCGAGTCCACCAGAATGATTCAGAACGGGTCATGTCATAATGTTGCAAGTTACTGAAGAAGAACATGTATGTATATTATCATCTTATAGATAGTTAATAACTTTATCTTTTGAAAATTTTCTTTCATACTTCTCCTATTTTATCTTAAATTTTGAGATACATTTGAATCTATTAATGCAATCTCATTAAGTTTTTGAAGTTATTACTATTATTGGTGGGATATAGTTGAGAAACTAGATATTTGATGTAGGTCAACTCTTTAATTTAGTAAATGTTTTGTCATCTTCTAAGTGTTAGTTCTTAATTACAATTAACCTTACATTACGAGAGAAAAAAAATGAGTTTTCAATATTTGTCCGATTCAAGATGAGTTTATTAGCCTATACGTTCGGAATTTTAGGTATATATTTAATTTATACCTAAAATACCAAACATATAGGCCAATGGACTCACCTTGAATCGGACGAATATCAAAAAATGATTCTTCTCTATAGTAACGAGGGATTAATTGTAATTAAGAACTAACGCTTAGGTTACACTTATGATAATAATGCATTGCTCGTGTTAATCCATTTATGATGACAAAACAGCCACTAAGTTAAAGAGTCAACAAACATCCAATATCTAGTTTTTCAACTATATTCCACCAATAATAGCAATTATTTCAAAAATTTAATGAGATTGCATTAATGGATTCAAAAGTATCTCAAAATTTTAGATGAAACGGGAGAGGCATGGAAGAAAAGTGCCAAAAGATGAAGATATTAACTGTCTATAAGATGATAATAGACTACAAACCTGTATAATTTTGTCAATTCTTCTGCAGCGACTTGCAACACGTGGTGGGATTTTCTCCTCCTCCAGGTCAAGCCTTTCCCTGAACTTTGCTGCAGTGTATAGAAACCAATGTCAATGAAAAAGATTTCACGAATTCAAGAATGAGATTTTTGTGTTGTAAAGTAAACGTAGTAAAATCATAGAAATCGACTATATCAACATCTGGCATTCTTAGAGCTCAAGCACAAATTCCAATGAGCGAAAAAACCAAGACTAAGATCTACCAAATGCAAATAGTAACAAATTTCAACTTATAAAGAAAAAATAAAAAACTGATTTTAAAGCAGAGGATTATTGGTAATCATCTAGGACCAGTTACAAGAGAAAATGTAAGTTTACAGCCTTCGTTTGGACTAATCCATTAAATTATTGTCTATCTTAATTCAAAATTCAACTTTATACAGGCTGAGGTGCAAGAATCTTTGTACAGCTGATGATCACACCCCCAATCCCAAATCCATGTAATAAAATCCCATTTCCTTTATCCCCAGACCCCAGATGAATCTTTCCTCAGCCCTTGATACACAAAAGAGTCAACACTTGGTGTATAAATCCATGTCTAGCTTGTTATATGTGCATTAGATTAAGGCAATCGAGTGATTTGATTTTGTCACTTCTATGATCGGCCCTGTTTTGCCATCAGCATCTTTAGCCTGGATAGACCTTTTGAGTTTAAATTATGAGTTTTCTAGATAAGATTGTAGAACTATGTACAGGAGCAAACAAAATAAAAGCATAAATAAACTATTTTGTCTATTCTACCATTGCCTTGTCACAAATTTTTTTTTTTCAGCAAAACTATATTTCATGCATCATATTGAAATCATATTCTATATGCTTCCAATTTTTAAGGTTATTTTCCCTTTTTTTCTTTCTACTTTAAACTTCAGCATAAATTACATGGATTAGCCGAGAAAAAAAGGAGAGAGACGTGTTCAAATTCTACAGCCAGAGAAAATTTTACAACGAGCCCAGCTAGACAATTCGTCAAACACAACAAGAACTGATTGAAAAATAAGCAGAACTCCATATTCCAATTTGACTAGGTCTAAACATCAACTAATTGAAGTTTGCAGGAATAAGCAGGCAAAAGCCAGAATGAAGTTGAAGTACCTGACATCGGTCTGCTGGCAATAACTCAAAACTGAAATTCGAAATGGATCCTATTCTGGCCGCTGGCATGGAAGAGGAGGTTGGTAGATCCGACCACCGGCAAGGAGGATGTCGGGAGGCAATCAAAGCATTGAATACGAAAATGAAGAGAGATAAAGAGCTGGATAAAACACTGAATCCCTTTCTTTCTTTTCTTTCTCTGTTTCTCCCCACTAATTATTTTTCTCTCTGGCTGGCTACTTCAAAATCTTAATGAGACTCCTTTAATGTCTGTAAAATGATAATACACAGATTTTGCTGGGATTTCTCCTCCTCCTCTTTCCTCCATTTATATCATGCGAGTTGAGTTACATGTCTTGGAGATTTCTCTTTCATCGAAATTAATTTCAGTTGTTAAATGTCACTTTCAATTCTTAACCAAGCATAATATTATTGAAAGAGCCATTCTATTTGCCCGCGGACACATCCCAACTCACAAAGAACGTGGCTCTTCAATGCTGACAGATCAGAGGTCACGAGTTCGAATTATGGGGACTCTTGAAAGGCCGACTCTCTCCTGAAAGGCAAGATGCAACATGAGTTTGACTCGCTCGATATTTTTGCAATTCAGTTGGAGGGTTCTTGAACCCTTACCAGTTTGGGGCACATCCCGCGATTTACCTGGTTTGTGTCATGATAGCCGCATCGCAGACCTCATGATTAGTCGTCGAAAGGTATAAAAAAAAAAAAAAAAAAAAAA
>CAIGRB010093079.1:0-16401 GCA_903798255.1 Fraxinus quadrangulata | reverse complement strand
AATCATACACGACGATGTACAAATAACATCACTCTTATTTGATGTAAACAAAGTCGATATCAGAATAGATTTAATACCACTTTGTTATGAGACAAACCACTGGATTGAGATGTTGAAATTAAATAACACAATAATGAAGTATTAGATCAAGAACAAAATAATATTAAAGACAAGAATATGACAGATGAATTAAAAGATTTTATTGACTCAAGAATAATGAAGAAGAGAGAAAATTCCAACAGGTCTTATAATTCTAGTAATCATATATCTCACATTATAAAATTGTATAGAAGAACCAGTATTTATAGGAAACATGTAGTGGAGATCCAAACTCTCTTAGTAGAGTTGTTGATGAATTAGAATACCAAAAAATTGAGTCCAAAACGAAGTAGGAATGAAAAACGCGAAAAAAATCCGAACAGAATAGCCGGCCCGTAGGGGCACCTAGGCACTAGGTCTTGGCCAATTTTTTTTTTTTCCAAATTGTTTTCTTCATTTCAAACTCTTCTTCAAATCCAATACCAATTTTCAAGTCCTAATGAGCTTCCAAAATATAACTTTAACTTGACATATGACTCCAATAACATTTCAAACTGAATTCTCCTTAGCACTTAAATTATAATTTTTTAATACTTCAAACATTTTAATAAAGGAATTCGGATCCCACCTCCTACATCCAACATTGTTGAAATTGACATAAAAAGTAGCAGACAATTACAATGGGAAAGGCTTATTCTATGGTAGGTAAAATTTATTACGTAACTCTTTCACACACTTTTTCTTTTTTCCTTTTTCTTATAATAAACAAACATCCGCATTTATTCTCAATAAAATTCTTAAACAAATTAATGCAAAAGTTTTTGTGACATTGCTAATTCTTGTGAGAAGCAACCCTTTAATTTAAAATTATGAACATAATAAAAAAATTAGAAAATAATGGAAAAATAGTTTTAAGTATCCTTTTATAATATTTTCAAATATAAAGGAAAATGCTAAGTGGAAAAATATATATTAGGCTTCAAATTGCATGGGGAACATATAGCGAAACAAATTGTACAAGAGGTTTACGATAGAAATTATCTTTTTCGCTCTCTTAATTTATTAGCAAATTAAATTATAAGTCAAAATATAAGCAATGTCATGAAAATTAAGGGTTCTGTCTAATTTTTATCCAAAATTCGAGAGATGAGTCTAAAATCGCATGGATATAATGCCTGAGTATATAATTTTCTTATAATTTTCAAATTCACTAAGTTATGAAGTGTCAAGGTGAGTTTCATGTGCAATATACACATATATATATACCCCTATCAATTATCAGCCATCGCAAGACAAATTTTTTAGTATGAATTTGTGTCTATTTATGCTAAAAAAAACATTTATGTTGGACCACCCAACTAAATTCATTTGATCATAGTTTACCTAACTCAATTTAATCGGTGCAGTGTGTAATTAATTGGGGGTAGTCCTCTGTTTCACCTAACTCAATTTAATTGGTGGTGTGTAATTAATTGTGAATTGTACAAGATTGAGCAATTAAAACTGTATTGAAAATCATACTAAATTGACACGCTTTGTTCCCTTGTAGCTTTAGTGGACACAAAATGTAAAGTACGTCAATGATAGATGACATTTACGCGCCAGATCTACCATCAAGGAGGCTAATTGTGACTCGTTTCAATCTAAAATTGATTTCATACCTTCGTGGTTGACAGGCAATGTTGCTTTTTTAGTCAGATTAGTTCATTTTAGAGAAAACTTTGCTGAATTTTCTTTTAAGTTCTTTATTTCCAAAAACATATCACAATTAATAGGTTGAGCATCCGTTATCCATCACGTCACGTTATGTCTCAAGTCTGCTAAAATTACACGAGACAATGTTAGATAACCTCGAATAATGCTGGAAGCAATCAAAGTATGCAAGATATCCTTGGAAGAGTTTGTTTTCACATTTACATTACATGAGATATTAACTTTTAAAATGCCTCCATTAAATAATAATTGATTTCATAACACCAATAAAATAATATTTCTAGTCATTAAAAAACACATTTGGCCGTGATTAAAAGTATTTTTCTTAGTGTTTATTGGGATAGTTTGTCAGCTACCGTCAATACGTCTTTGTAGGTATTTGAAATAAAAATAAACACATAATATATAATATTTGCAGATGATATTTCCATTGGTAACATTAAATTATAATTCATTTCACTATCTCTTCTTATCAACTGTACATTCTCTACTAAAATAATATTACATTTAAACCTAAAAAAATTTTCCTTCATTTTTAAATATACATTCTCAAAAAATTAGTATTCTTCTCATTATAATATGGAATAATGAGGGGCCAAACGAGTGCTTAGTGTTTATTGGGACAGTTTGTGAGCTATCGTTAATACATTTTCGTAGGTAATCCGTAGATATTTTTTGAAATAAAAATAAAAACATAATATATAATATTTGTGAATGATATTTCCATAGGCAAATTTCAAATAAAAATAAAAATTGTATAAAACATCACTTACGAATGTTTTAGTATGTGATCTGTTAGTAATATTTGACAAACCTTGAGATAAAAAATATTTTTTTGTTGATAGCTACCATAGAAATTCATCGACATTTTCGATGAACGTATATATTGTTGACCTCGAAAAATGGCTCCAACATGTGGCCAACAGAATAAGTCTTCACGTAAGCTCCTTCTCTACGAGGTTCCTTCTTGCTCACGGTAACACACCGTTAGTCACTCGTTGCCTTTTTTGGCGGGGTGGAAGTGGCCACGACCACTCCAACAGTCAAGTCAGTATTTCAGCCAATCAAAAAGTAGTGTCTTACGGTGAAGTGATCACGGGGATGTGGTTGAGAATGTGTAAATGTAGAGAAAGACTCCTTTTAATTAAAGATTAGAGTGCCAAGATCAGAATGGGAACTCCAAATTTACCATTGTGTGGGAATATTTATACTAGAGAAGAGAAGAAGCGAACCGTTGGATGGGGGGACACGTGGCTTCATATTTCGGATGAGTCATCCTTTCATAGGCTTCAATCTGTTCATCCATAGGTTGGCGGGCATTAAATGATTTCAACATAGCAACTGAGTTGACCGTTTGTAGTCTGCAACACGTCCCATCAATTAGTTAAGGACTTGATTTTGAAGAGATCTCATAAAAGATCTTGGTGGAGGTGTGACGAGGGAGATTTTGAGGCATAACGAATGCGGAGTACGGGCCTTTGTATCCATTGTGAGTGGCGGATGAGTTCGGTTCTTCTACGAAGTGCGGCAAATAGTGTTTCAGTTCGGAGTTATGGAATCAGTTTGTCCAACATAGATTCAGTTCATCTGCCACGTGGCAACACCAGATCAGTTTGGCCACCACGTGGTAGATGGACGAAATGGAGGTCCTCAGAAGGTATAACAACAGTCTCTCAAGTCCGTGTATGGATATTTATATAATGTATGGACTTTGTGGAAGTGGTTATATCGTGTCTTTCTACGGGGTGTGTGGTTATAGACGAGACCAGAAGGTATACAAGAGTGAAGTCTTGATGGAAGGACGAAGCATTGAGCTTGACTTTTGGAGAAGTTGTTGCAAAACATTCATAGCTGAAGGACGAAGTGATAAGTGTTGGCAACTTTGAGAAAAATTGTTGCGAAATGAAGTTCTAGCTGGAGGACGAAGTAATATGTGTTGGGAACTTTGAGAAAAGTTATTGCAAGGTGAAATCCTAGCCAGAGGACGAAGTGATGGGTGTTGGTAACTTTGAGAAAAGTTGTTGCAAGACAAAGTCCTAATTGGAGGATGAGATGATGGGTGTGTGGACTTTGAGAAAAGTTGTTGCAAGGCGAAATCCTAGCTGGAGGATGAAGTGATAGGTGTTGGAAACTTTAAGAAAAGTTTTTGTGAAGCGAAGCCCTAATTGAAGGACGAAGTGATAAATATTGGCAAATTTGAGAAAAGTTGTGGTAGATGCGAAATCAAACAATATCCTAATGTAAACACTTTGCTGAATCATAACCACTAAGCAAATGGATGAAGCAAACGGAATCCAAGTGTAAACACCCCGCCTAGGCTTAACCACTTAAACAAATGGATGAAGCAAATGGAATTCAAGTGTAAACACCTCACCTAGGTATAACCACTTAAACAAATGGATGAAGCAAATATCATTGGTTGAGATGACCCCTTGGGAGCATATGCACCTTGACTAGGGGTAAAAATGTGTGAGAACACTGCTGATCTGCTTTACTAGAGGTGGCACCCTCACCTCCCCTAATGAAGTGGATATCCTTAGTTGAGGTGGCCCCGTGGGAGGTATCACGTACCTATTCAATGGGTAAGAATGTATGAGAACACTGTTGATCCGCTTTACCAGAGGTGGCACTTGCACCTTCCCTGATGAAGTAGATATCCTTGGTTGAGGTGGCCCCGTGGGAGGCATCACGTACCTCTTCTAGAGTGTTCTTCACGGTGGATGGTGCATCCGTAGAAGGGGATAATGAGGTCTTACATAGCCGAAGTGCCTAGGCAAACATGAGACATTTGTATAACTAAGGTTCCTAGGCAATGATGGTGCATTTTGCATATAGACAAGGATAAGGTCTTTGTATGGCCGAGGTGCCTAGGCAAGGATGGTGCATTTTTCATGGCCAAGATGATTAGGCGAGGATGAGACCTTTGTATAGCCAAGGTGAGACCTTTGCATGGCCTAACTGAATACACAATGATGAGGCCTTGCACAACTGAGGTGCCTAGGCAAGGATGAGGACTTTGCATGACCGAAGTGGATAGGCAATGACGAGGCCTTCGTATGGCTAAGGTACCTAAGCAAGGATGAGGCCTTTTGCATGGCCGAAGTGAATAGGCAAGATGAGACCTTTGTATGGCCGAGATGCCTAGGCAAGGATGAGGCCTTTACATGGCCGAAGTGGATAAGAAATGATGAGGCCTTTGTATGGCCGTGGTGCCTAGACAATGATGAGTCATATGTATTGCCGAGGTGTTTAGGCAATGATGAGGCCTTTTGCATGGTCGAAGTGGATAGGCAATCATGAGGTCTTTGTATGGCCGAGGTCCCTAGGCAAGGATGAGGCCTTTGTTTGGCCAAGGTTCCTAGGCAAGGATGAGACATTTGCATGGTCGAAGTGCATAGGCAATGATGAGGCCTTTGTATGGCAGATGTGCCTAGGAAAGGATGAGGCCTTTGCATGGTCGAAGTGGATAGGCAATGATGAGGCCTTTGCATGGCCGAGGTGCCTAGACAAGGATGAGGCCTTTGTATGGACGAGGTGAGACCTTTGCATGGCCTAACGGAATACGCAATGATGAAGCCTTGTACAGCTGAGGTGCCTAGGCAATGATAAGGCCTTTGCATGGCCGAAGTGGATAGGCAACGATGAGGCCTTTGTATGGTCAAGGTGCCTACGCAGGGATAAGGCCTTTTGCATGGCCGAAGTGAATAGGCAAGGATGAGGCTTTTGCATGGTCGAAGTTGATAGGCAATGATGAGGCCTTTGTATGGCTGAGGTACTTAGGCAATGATGAGGCCTTTGTATGGCCGAGGTGCTTAGGCAATGATGAGGCCTTTTGCATGGTCGAAGTGGATAGGAAATGATAAGGCCTTCATGGCCGAGGTGCCTAGGCAAAGATTAGGCCTTTGTATGGCCGAGGTGCCTAGGCAAGGATGAGACCTTTACATGGCCGAAGTGGATAGGCAATGATGAGGCCTTTGTATGGTCGAGGTGCTTAGGCAAGGATGAGGAGGGATAGGCCTTTGCATGGCTAAAGTGGATAGACAACGATGAGACCTTTGCATGGACGAGGTGCCTAGACAAGGATGAGGCATTTTGCATAGCCGAAGTGAATAGGCAAGGATGAGGCCTTTGTATGGCCTAAGTGAGGCCTTTGCATTCCTCAAATATGACCCATTTTTCAGGGAACCATTTTTCATGACTCTTCTTTAGAGGCCTATCCCCTTTTTGTAAAATGGCCTTCCAATGGTCTCTTTATCAATGACCTCCCTTTTATGGGGTTTCTTTATTGAAGGCCTCTTATTCAGAGGCCTCTCACTTTCAAAGATGATGTTTCTCATGTTGGTAGCTATATGAGTCACTTCGTTAGTTAATTGCGCAGTAGTTCTTTCGTCCCTTTGACGTCGATGATGGGACCTTTGGTGTGTGACATTATTCCAGATGATCTCTTCTTCAGAGGTCTCCCTTACTTTCATTGAGTTTACTTCTTCATTGCTGGAACTCATTGGTTTAGAGTTGCAAATTCTCTTTTTCCAAGTAATGGAAACTTAATTTATTGCTTCCACTTGTTCTTTCTTCAAGAATAAGTCCCTTTTTCAAGGGGTTATCGACCAAATATTTAGATAACCTTTTTCTTTCGTAGGGATTCTTGTGGTTACAATATCTTTCACACAAACGACGCCAATATGTTGACCTCGAAAAATGGCTCCGATACGTAGCTAACAGAATAAGTTTCACATAAGCTCCTTCTTCATGTGGGTTCCTTCCTGCGCACGATAACACACCGTTAGTCACTTGTGGCTTTTTTCGATGGGGCTGAAAGTGGCCGCGAGCACTCCGACGGTCAAGGCAGTATTTCAGTCAACCAGAAAGTAGTGTCCGACAGTGAAGTGGTTACTGGGACGTGGTTGAGAATGTGTAAATGTAGGGAAAGACTTCTTTTAATTAAAGATTAGAGTGCCAAGATCAGAATGGGAACCCCTAATTTACCATTATGTGGGGGATATTTATACTAGAGAAGAGAAGAGGCGAACCATTAGATCGGGGGACACGTGGTTTCTGATTCCGGATGAGTTATCCTTTCATGGGTGTGAATATGTCCATCCATAGGTTGGCAGGCATTAAATGATTTCTAACATAGCAACTGAGTTGACCGTTTGTAGTCTGCCACATATTCCATCAATCAGTCAAGGACTTGACTTTGGAGAGATCTCATAAAAGATCTTGGTGGAAGTATGGCGAGGCGGATTGTGAGGAGTAACGAATGCGGAGTGGGGGCTTTGCATCCATCATGAGTGGCGGATGAGTTCGGTTCTTCTACGAGGTGCGGCAAATAGTGTTTCAGTTCGGAGTTATGGAATCGATTCGTCCGACATGGATTTAGTTCGTTTACCACGTGATAACACTAAATCAATTCGGCCACCACGTGGCGGATAAGGTGGATGGACGGGATGGAGAGCCTCAGAAGGCCCATAACATATATAAAGGTAACCTTCATTACTCACTGATCGTTATGTTGTCAGCGAAAAACTAATGATGAGACTTTTACCATCAGTATGTATCGCTGGAAAGTTTTTCCTAATAAATAGGTTTATAGACGAAATATTGGTTTTCAACGATGGACATATCGATCGCTGAAACGGCAGTTTCTAGTAGTATTTCTTAGCCCACCAATTTTTTCATCATATTCTTTTTTTTTAAAAAAAAAATATGATAAATAATTATTTTCATATTTTGCAAGTCAACATTACATCAAATTTACATGAAAAAACTGATCGAGGTATTTCAGTTTGTTCTTTACGTGACTGGTTTATTCAATGCACTTCTTTGGATATATTATGCATTTCTCAAGCCAAAGACCACTCTTCTTACATTAAATTTAGTTGGATTTCTCGTTCAAACTACGTATATTTGTTTGTACCTTATTTACGTGACGAAAGATGCTAGAGCATTGTACTAATTAAAAGTTAATATCAACTTACAATTTTATTTAGTGATTACTTAATACATATTTTAGTTGTAATAGATTCAAAATATGGCTATGGTTATCGTTCTCCCGACTCAATTTCTAGTGGAAGGCTGACACCGTGTCGAAATTGTTGGATGGATTTGCCTCATATTCTATTAGTATTTGTTGCACCTTTGCGCATTGTGGTAATTTATATATATTTTCTCCATTTTGTGATAATTACTTAATAATATTATATAAATGTTGATTTATTTGACACGCAGAGACAAATTATTCAAATTAAAAGTGTCGAATATATGACATTCCTTCTATTATATTTGAAAGGATAGTATTTCTTATTTTATATTGCATGCAATCGCAACGAGTTAACACGTTGCAATTGTTACACTTCTTCTCAGAAGAAACTAAGGTCAAGCTTCCATTTTGTATTTATCAGTAGTTGTCAATTCAAAATTAATTTATTTGTCGAATGTTATTTTCAATTTATTTGTCGAATGTTATTTTCAATTCTTAATATACCGAGTCATTCTTAAGTAATCGACCTTTCCCTTTCTCCCTTTTCTTAGTGAATAACAAACAAATGTCGCTCATTTGATAAATGTCAAATAATATATTATTCTCAATTAATTGCTTAAGAACATAATGTGAAAGCTTTTCGTTCCATCGATAATTCTTTTGGTTAGTCTATCCTTTTTTTGTTTTTACTCTCTATTTTGCATTCGACATTTTATGAGTTAATGCTCAAATCTGATTCATATTATAACTGTTAATATTAGTATTATATTTAAAACTATATTTTTCTATATATTACTTTTCGTGTTATAATTTTTATATTGCGCCGACAATGTGCATAAGGTTTTTTCATACTTGTGTAATTTTTATATTCAATTTAGGAATAGGATTTGTTAAACCCCGAAATTTAATCCGTGAAACTTGTCAAATGATAGAGAAGCACAAGGCAATATGCGAGGGACAAACGACGTAAAAGTTTAGGCCAAAGTAGGTAAACCTACCCCCATCCAGGCTAGTTGCAGGTTGTTAATAAAATACACGTGGGCTAATGAATAAAACGTGATGCTCTTAACATTATCAATGACAAGCTAGCCAATAAGAGGCAACCATGTGTCGTTTTTCCTAAATAACTGAATTACCCCAAAGTTTGGAGAGAAATTATAAATATCCCCATTTTTAAGGAAAACAAAAAACAAAATTCAAACACCTTCATCCCAAGTAGTCATTTTCCCTATTTCTCCAAGTTTGAGTATAAAAACTAATGAGTTTAGAAGATGAAAATCCTAACTATTGAGAGAATTTCTTGATCTGATTGTACCATCAATAAATTGGCAATGTCCATGGGAAATTTGCACAAAGTAAACCACGAAATTTTGTTATAAACCGAAAAACGTTGTAATCTTTGAGATCTGAAAAGACGAGTCAGGTCGAAGAAAAATCAGAAGACATGAAAGTATCAGAAGTAGAGGTCGAAGAATGCATCGACTGTCCAATAGACAATGATGCTAATCCTAAAAGGCAACGAGAGGAAACTCCAACAAAAGTACAAGTCAACATCTCTCCCACAAAATGTTGCAGCTTGCGAAAGAAAACGTTTGCAACCAAAATATACAGGAGATGGCAGAGAGCTTAAAGGTGCTGACAGCAGAGAATGCCTCTCACTAAACAAGAACAAAATTTAAAGTAAAGAAAAGAAAAATTGGCAGAGAAACCTATATTTTATTAAACAACCAATGGAGAAAAAATACAATTTCAGCAATTTCTGCTCACAAAAACTGAATGAAGAGTCTACTATTTATAGTGAAGATATCCAAACCCAAGATGAAAACAAGACAAAAACAAATCACGTGAAATAAAAGAAAAAATATTTTCCTAATATTTTGCCAACAAAACACATGAAATAAAGGAAATAATATTTTTCTAAATACGTGCAAAGAAGAAAATATATGTTCCAAAAAATTCCAATCTAATTTAGGTCACAAAATCCAACATAAGGCTATTAGATCTTCTCCGAATCTGTTCTGTTAAATCATTTCTTAACAATAATCCAGGAAAATATTTATATTTCTTTTCCTTTCAAAAAATAAAAGAGGAATTAAAAAATAATGAGCTTCCAGAAAATTACAGGCAGAAAATTTGAAGTTTAATACAGCTGAAGTTAAGCATGAACTAAGCGAAAATCTTACTTGCAAAGTGAATTTTGAGGGAAAATGAAAATGAAGTAATATTGAGTAAAATTATACCCGAAACTAAGAATAAGCTTAGTTAAACAGAGATCTGAAGAACTCTCCAGCTTCAAAAGTTCCCCATGACAACCTCGAATGACGTTAACCTTATGTTGTGTGTGTGAGAGAGAGAGAGAGAGAGGGAGAGAGAGAGCGCTAACCATCAACTTGAGATTTTGGGTGTCTTGTCTGACATTTTAAAATGAGCCCCCTTTTTTCATAAATATTGTGTTCTTTAACTAACATAATAATAAAATTTTAAATTTTAAAATTATTATATAAAACAATTTGTTTTTTTGTGCCCCTACAATGTTGAGGTTATGTGCTATCGCACCATCTGTGCACCCTCAGAGCCGTCTTTGTTGATCATAGATTTTTTGAGTGAAGTCTACCAAGGTAACACGGGAACGTATATCGACTTTGTAATGGGAGGGAGAAAGAGAGTAGTGTGCCATCTTTGCTGACCATGGATTTTTTGAGGGNCATTTTTATCATCAACATATCATTTTTTGGCACTCGGAGTTGAGGTATCTAGTGATAGTTTCTGTGCTTCTTTTCTCAAGTTGTCATGTACATCTCACGTGTGATTGTATTGGTAAGACATAAGGTTATGTACTAAGCAACTATTTAGAACTTGACATTTTAAAATACGCTTTTCATATAAATAGTAGTATCACATTATCTAATCTTAATTGTCTCTGTCCTCAATAAATTTGAAGTTGTTTGCGTGAGTCATTTTCCACCACTTCATTATAAGGTCAAGCTTCCATTTTGTATTTATCAGTAGTTGTCAATTCAAAATCAATTTATTTGTCGAATGTTATTTTCAATTTATTTGTCGAATGTTATTTTCAATTCTTAATATACCGAGTCATTCTTAAATAATCGACCTTGCCCTTTCTCCCTTTTCTTAGTGAATAACAAACAAATGTCGCTCATTTGGTAAATGTCAAATAATATATTATCCTCAATTAATTGCTTAAGAATATAATGTGAAAGCTTTTGATAATTCTTTTAATTAGTCTATCCTTTTTTTTTTTCACTCTCTATTTTGCATTCGACATTTTATGAGTTAATGCTCAAATCTGATTCATATTATAACTGTTAATATTAGTATTATATTTAAAACTATATTTTTCTATATATTACTTTTCGTGTTATATTTTTTATATTGTGCCGACAATGTGCATAAGTGTTTTTCATACTTGTGTAATTTTTATATTCAATTTAGGAATAGGATTTGTTTAACCCCGAAATTTAATCCACGAAACTTGCCAATTGATAGAGAAGCACAAGGCAATACGCGAGGGACAAACGACGTAAAAGTTTTGCCCAAAGTAGGTAAAGCTACCCCCATCCAGACTAGTTGCAGATTGTTAATAAAGTACATGTGGGCTAATGAATAAAATTGTGACGCTCGTAACATTATCAGTGACAAGCTAGCCAATAAGAGGCAACCATGTGTCGTTTTTCCTAAATAACCGAATGACCCTAAAGTATGGAGGGAAATTATAAATATCCCCATTTTAAAGGAAAACAAAAAACAAAATTCAAACACCTTCATCCCAAGTAGGGAAAAATTCTCCAAGTTTGAGTATAAAAACTAATGAGTTTAGAAGGTGAAAATCCTAACTATTGAGAGAATTTGTTGATCTGATTGTACCGTCAACAAATTGACATTGTCCATGGGAAATTTGCACGAAGTAAACCGCGAAATTTTGTTCTAAACCGAAAAACTTTGAAATCTTTGAGATCTGAAAAGATGAGTCAGGTCGAAGAAAATCAGAAGAAATAAAGTATCGAAAGTAGAGGTCGAAGAATGCATCGACTGTCCAATAGACAGTGATGCTAATCCTAAAAGGCAACGAGAGGAAACTCGAATAAAAGTACAAGTCAACATCTCTCCCACAAAATGTTGCAGCTTGCGAAAGAAAATGTTTGCAACCAAAATATACAGGAGATGGCAGAGAGCTTAAAGGTGCTGATAGCAGAGAATGCCTCTCAACAGGTAAAAATCGAGAATACGGAGGTTAATGCACAGGGTAAATACAAAGAAAATAAAATGGATCTAGCTAATAATGCATTTTGTAGCGATAATAGGAGCTTGCAAGTGTCAAGAACCTTCGATTGTGCGTCGAAGAGGCAGCACATTAATAGGCTTGCCAGAGAGGTTTTCAGAAGAAGTTACCTCACGTGATAGGAAGTTGTCGGGAAGGTCGGAGAGTGGATAGCGCGATCAATGCCTCTTGTAACAGTCATATACATGAGAAATCTGAGAATTAGCTTATAAGGTTGTATGAGTTAGATGATGACGATGAGTATCTATCATTTCCCAGGGAAATAAAAAAAGAACCAGTTCCAGATAAATTTGTCAGCCCAATTATGGAAAAATACAGCGGTAAGGGTGATCCTATATGCCACTTGTGTGAGTATACGACACAAAGTGAGCCCTGCACCCAAGTGCCAAGGCTTCTGTCTAACACTAGATGGACCTGCCAAACGGTTGTATAGCAAGCTATCTCTAGGATCGATTCGAAGTTGGCCGTAGTTGAAACAAGCCTTCCTAGGGGCATTTGCAAGTAGTTGGATGGAACAAAGCCCAGCTAAGAGACTGAATTACATGAGGCAAGAGGAAGGTGATTCCCTTAAGAGCTACTTTGGTGATTCAGTGCTGAGTCGATCGCTTGCGAAACTCTATCTAACGAGAAGGCTTGGAATGCCTTGTGGAACAACTTGCTTATGGAGACTTCCTTCGACGGGATGTTGGTACTAAGAATTCAATATCTTATCACCAGCTTGTGAGCTTGATACAAAATGAAATTCAGACGGAGGATACCATAGAGAATTGAAAAAAGATAGAGCAGTGATGAACTCTAAAGGAAAAAACCTCGGCATATGCACTTGGACTTCCAAAGCATCAGTACCCGCGCCTCTTTAGCTCCCTTAACAATCATAAATGCAAAATACATGCGATATCTCCAGCTCTATCGCAAGTAGGAGGCGAAGCACCTCCATCCCCTGAAAATCGAGAAGTAAAATTTTGTAAAATTCATTATAACAGAGACCATGACATGGAAGAATGCTTCGAGGTAATCAGGATTGTGAAGCTGCAAAGCCAGAAGGCAGGTACACATAAAAGTTCCAAAAGTCGAAGGCCTACATACCCAAGCGGGAAAGGGCGAGGTCGTGGAGGTAAGCAAAGGCAGACGGACTCATCTTAAGCATTGGTAGGCACACTACCGACCTCTTGTAAAAGAGGTCCATATTATAATTGGAGGTCTTGGTATTGGCGGAGAAACAATGAATGTGCAAAGTAATTATACCCTAGAAGCTAGAACGGCCTAAGCCACATGTCAGTAGATAATAGTATCTCACTAAAAAATTTTTTTGGAACGCTTTTGACCAAATGTAGGTGGATCATCCGTGGATATTCATGGTTGAACCCCTTTATGGATTTAATGGAGACGGTCTGATCCCAAAGGGACAGATTATACTGGCAATAGAGAGAGATTAGGAGCCAAATATATTCTATGGGTGTATAGACTTCCTAATTATGGATAGCATGTCCGTATACAATGGAATCCTTGAAAGGGCCGCCCGGAAACTGTTAAAGGCAGTAACTTCAATCCATCACCTATGCTTAAAATCTGAAACTCCAAAAGGGATAATCCTAAGAAAAGTAGCCTCCCGATCGTCAATCCTACCTTGACAATTGAAAGGAACATGCTTGAAAAAACTCATTCAGAAAAGTAAATATCTAATTTGTGAATGATGGGTTGAAAAATCTATCTGCGAGTAAAGATAACTTTGCAAATACTAGGGGAAGGATGGATGAAAAAAATTGTTAAATAAAAACTGGACATGGAACAAGGTCGTAGTAGTTTTGTGAACAAAAATTGAAAGGCGAGCCTATGTTTGCCTTTGGTGAAATTTCCATACAACGAGGTCAATCCTGCCAATGATTCTCTGAGTAATGGTGAGACTCTTTCTGCCAACAAAGCTATAATTGAAGGCGAGGTCTATCCTACCGACGAAATCCTATTGAAAGGATAGATCAATTTCGTCAAGGGAGTTGGATTGAAATTCCTTCCCTAGAAAGAAAAAATATACAAGGCGAGCTCATGTTCACACAGTAAGAAAATGTCATGACAGAAATCTAGTGTAGCTACATGAGAAAAATACTAGTAAATGCAAATTGCGATAGAAGACATTTTAATAGTATGTTTCACAATACAACATTGTATGATGTATATTTCAAGAGTTATATTACCAAATTATTTACATACAATTATGCAAAATATAGCAGACGACCAAAAATAAACAAACAGACCCACGAAACAATGACATAATTTAATATTGAATAAATAAGCGAGAAAGTAATGTGAACTCATACAAAGTGAGAAAAAAACAACAACAAACAATAAAAGACTAAAGTGGTGCCAGAAAAATGTGCTCCTCCTCAGTATCAGCTAGCTTTGAGAATCCACAAGTTAAAAAGGCTCAACGGAAGAAGATAATTATTTGAAGCCCTAGAGGCCAACAGAGAGATTTCTAAAGGCGAGATGTAATGACATCTATTTCAAGAACCTCTAAAAAATCCATGTTTCATTTAAGATGGAAACTCCTGATAATATTGAGAATCTTGTTTCTTCCTTCATGCATATATTCATAGAAAACCTTGGCTTCAATGGACTTTATTTCAGCAACTGCAAACTCCACAGTAGAAAATTTTGCCTCATTGCTTTTCAACTCTTTACGGTGGAAACCCAGGTCATCCCACGACTCTTTAAGATCTTTTATTGTAAGAAAATAATCGACCTTAGCTATTTGAAGTTCCTTCTTCAGTAATTTCACAGCCTATTTGTTCGGCACATGATCGATTATCTACCTTAGTCTGCGTTAAATATTTGGAGAGCCTTCTAATATCGGCTAGCAAAGAAGCTTCTATATTAATGTAATTCTCAATGTTTTTGCACATGTTTTCTTTTCCTCCTCAACAATATACAACTTCCTTTGGAGTGTGTCACATTTCTCCTCCAAGGACTAAACCTTCTTTATCTAAACTGTTGACATGAATATAGCAAAGCTCATACTCCGCTTGCTGGTCATGGTATAATACGTGGGAGTAAGTTTCTCAACCAGTCTTTCCTAGGACCGGTTAAAATAGGTATGACACGACCTTACAGCCTCAAAGGGATGAAGTGTAGATAAAATCCCTATATCCAGTTCATTGCAACAGCGGGGACTAAGCAAAGACCCAAAGTTCCCTTGAGAGGGGTCCTTGGCATAGATGGGCGAAGAAGGTTGCTAAATTTCTGAGGGCAAAGACCCTTAAAAAAAAAATCGGCAACAGGGGACCGTGGTCCCCATGACCCTCGTGGGAGATAGGCTGTTCGATTGTATCCCCAAGAAGAATGTGACTAGCCCTTTTAGGCTCATCAAAGCCTAAACCCTTAGACAAATAAATCTTCTAGTGCTAAGAAGGGTCGCATCAAAATCAATCCGCACTAAGACTAGGAAAAGTTGGGCACTAGCCAAAATTAAAAACCCTCAAAATTAGAAATAAAAGTTGTAAAAATTTGAGTTAAAACGATGAAGTAGTCTTTCGGCTTCTCGAAACTCAGAAGACAAGTTAAGAATATGAGTTATTAAGGCGCGAAGACCGTCAAGAGCTCGACTACGAAACAAAATACGTGGTTTGCCAATAGCATAACACCATAATAAGAACATAAAAATTTTAAATAGAAAGACAAGTAATTAATTCTCATTGCAATCATAAGCTCGAGGCATATCAATCAAAAGGTCAGGATTACTAAGTTGAATCCCGTTGCCTCAAACGAAGAAAAAATCTCTTTCCAGTCATGCACTTGATTAAGAGTAATTACAAATTTTGGGCGGTCCTAGTAAAACAAGGAAAAAGGGAATAATATCCTTTTTGAGGGCTCTCGAGACTTTCCATTGGCATGGGACGGTAGATAGAACGAAATATATCTAAAAAAAATCCCCTTCCAAACCCACAAATCCCCGCAAAAAAATATACAACCAATTGCACCCACCTACTTTAAGAAATTTAGTTAGGAGCAATATTTAAAGAGGAAAGAATATTTGTAAAAAATAATGTAAGGGGATTCTAACTCTCATATCCATCGAAAGTTTATAAATAACTATGCAATCAAAGTTCTAGATTTAATATAAATAACTATGCCATTCTGATGCCCACGTACCCCACGTCCATAATTTCGTAGCCTCTAATGCTGTAAAATTAAAGTGTTAGATTTAATACAAATAATAAAATTGGATTTTGGAGACTATTTGTTGAACATCGAAATATAATTCGTGAAGCTTGTCAACTGATGGCGAAGCGCAAGGCAATACACGAGGGAACAAGGGAGTAAAAGTTTCGTCCAAAGTAGGCGAACCTTTCCCCCAATCTAGGTTGGCTACAAG
>CAIGRB010093072.1:0-55870 GCA_903798255.1 Fraxinus quadrangulata | reverse complement strand
CATTTCATCAAATACATTGTCCAATTAGGTTAAATGGCCAAATTCCCCATGTGATTTCTATCGTGGGTTATAGACATTTGGATTAGCTAAAGAAGGAAATCAAATTGTTCACTTTCTATGCCATTGCTGTGTTGTCCAGCCCATTTGAGGCTTTATTTCCTCAAGTTAGCAAAAACAAAGGCTGCGACCTGGTGTGTGGCTTCATTTGCATACACCAAAAGGCAATATCAGACAAGAAATAAAAGAATCTTTAGTAAAATTTTAATTGGTTGACTAAATTTTAATTTATCTCAACTTAGTTTTAGATTTTATCACTCAATCACATTCGGTCACCTAATATTCTCCAAACTAACATAATTACTTAGTGGACAGCCAAACGGTAACTAATCTTCCCCGTCATTGTTAAATGTTACGCGGTACCTAAAAAAAAAGGGAAATGAAACGAAGCTCTAGACAGTGTTTATTTTTTTCGTGCCAGGTCAGCTTAACATAGTCTCTATCAGATTGCATTATAAATTATTATTATTTTCAAAAATTGTCTATTTCTACTTACGTGACAATTTTTTAAACAATCTTAGTATTGGGGATACTGACATGGACTCTATCAAGCTGACATAACAAATTAGAAATTGACATTGTCTAGAGTTCAATTTCGATGTAGAGACTCAATTAGACATGCTGACACAACAATGATTCAAGCAATCTAAGGAAAGAAAAATTTCTATGAGGGTAAATTAAAGATCATGTTTTTTGTTTTGGACTATTATTCACTCTTCCTTTTTATTTTATTCATTTTTTTTTTTTTTTGCTATTGATAAAAGACTGATGAGAACCATGGGACGAAAATTAGTAATGATCCGTTGGTTGTTGAAGAAGGACCATGACGAGATTGTGAGCAAAGAAGATCAAGAAAGCCATATGATTACTTGTTCAAGTTGTATGGACCGAATTTGAATGCAACGAGCAAAATATCAAACTTTACGTTGGGCATGGAAGAAAAACAAGATGGGTGCAATTGTTTCAAGAAAATGAAGAGAAAGGTCTTCTAGCCAACCCTGGGGCCGCATGGTGCAATTAAGCTTGTGGCCGCATCCAACTCTCAAACCAACTCGAGAAGAAAAAAAGCCTACCATGCGGTCATACCTTAGTGTGCTATGCGGTCGCGTAGTTCAAAATCTGGAAAAGAATTATGATTTTATTCTAGTTTGCTATTTTTGTTAGAATTCTACTTCTGGGTAAATTTTACTATAACTTCGAGATTATCTAGAATTTTATTGATTCCTTATAAATAAATTTTTTTATTCATTGTAAAAAACTAGGGGTGGCAATGGGTTGAGCCGATCCGGCTCGGCCCATATGTCCACGAGTTTGGCTCGTGTTCGTCACGAGCTTAGCTTTTTCTTGTAAAAAATATCATCATCATATACTTCGGTTAGATGATATGTTAGATGAATTGCATGATTCATGCACGTTTACTAAAATACATTTTAAAAGTGAATAATATTAAATTAGGATGAGAAAAGGGTGATGAGTGGAAAAATGATTTTAAGACTAAGTATGGTTTATATGAGTGGTTAGTCATGTCATTTGGATTTACTAATGCACCTCACATTTTTATGAGATTAATTAATCATGTTTTGTGTGCATTTATAAGTAAATTTGTAGTATACTTCGATGATATCTTGATATATAGTAATGATTTGAATGATATCTAAAATATGTGCTTGTGGGGTTAAGATAAGAACAACTTTATGCTAATGATCCGGACTTTTTTAATATATATGAATCATGTGACAAATGTGCTATAGATAGATTCTTTAAGCATGATGTATATTTACTTTGAGAGGATAAGTTATGTGTACTTAGGTGCACAATGAGAGAATTGTTAGTACGTGAAACATAAAGTGGAGGTTTAATGGGCCACTTTAGGATTAATAGAACTTTAGAGATGTTAAATGAACACTTTTATTAGCATAGATGAAAGTTAATGTTGGGCAGGTTCATAGTAGATGCATAACCTGTAAAAAGGATAAATCTAAAATTTTACCGCAAGGTTTGTATACACTATCACCCCGTTCCTAGTGAGTATTAGGTTAATGTGTCTATGGATTTTGTGTTGGGTTTACCTAGGACTAAGAAAGGAAGTGATTTCATATTTGCGATAGATATATTTAGTAAGATGGAACATTTCATTTCATGTCATAAAACTGTGATGCCACTAATATTACGAATTTATTCTTTAAGGAAGTAGTGTGCCTACATGGGATACCTAGTATTGTATCGAATAGATATGTTAAGTTTAGTCATTTTTGGAAGATTTTGTGGAGTAAGTTAAGAACCAAGCTATTATGTTTTACTAGTCACCCATAAATAGATAGGCAAACTGAAATTGTTAATAGGACTATGATACACATATTGTACACTATAGTCGATAAGAACTTGAAGAGTTGGGAGGATTGCTTGTCATTCATAGAATTTGCATACAATATGGCCACGCATTCTTTTACTTTTTATACTTCATTTGAAATTGTTTATTATTTTAGTCTACTAATACCTTTGAATTTAATCCCTTCACTTGTTGATGAAAGATGTAGTTTAGATGGAAAAAAGAAGAATAAGTTGGTAAGATCACTTCATGAGAAGGTACGATGATAAATTGAGAAGAAGCAAATAAAGGGTGAAAGCACATTACATTTGAACCAGGTAATTAGGTTTGGGTGCATATGAAAAAAGAGTGTTTTCAGGCTCAAAGGACGTTAGAATTGCAACCGAAAGGAGATGGATCATTCCAAGTATTTGAAAAGATCAACGATAATACCTAGAAATTGGATCTTCCGGGTGAATATAATATTTCCACTTTTGTCAATATTTCTGATCTTTATCTATTTGATATAGGTGAAGATTCGAGAACGGATCCTTTTCAAAAGGGAGGGAATGATGAGAACAATGGGATGAAAGCTAGCAAGAATCCGTTGGTTGTGGAAGAAGGACCAATGACGAGATCGCGAGCAAAGAAAATTTAGGAAGCCATGAGATTATTTGTTCAACTTGCATGGGCCGAGAGTTTGAATGCAACGAGCAAAACATCAAGTTTTACGTTCGGCATGGAAGAAAAACCAAGATTAGTGTAACTGATTCATGCAAAGGAAGGGAAATGTCTTCCAGACAACTATGCGGCCGCATGGGGCAATTAAGCATGTGACCGCATCCAACAATCAAAACCAACCCGAGAAGAAAAGAAGCCTACCATACTGTCGCACCTAAGTATGCTATGCGGTCGCATAGTTCAAAATTTGGCAAGAATTATAATTTTATTCTAGTTTCCTATTTTGTTAGAATTATTCTTTTTGGTAAATTTTACCATAATTTCGAAATTATCTAGTGTTTTATTGATTCCCTATAAATATGAATTTTTTATTCATTGTAAAAAACATACAATTATTGAGATATTATTGCAAGGTATATCGCTTTCAACTAATTCTTCATCAAATTAAACTTGAACTTATCAAGAATTGATTTCTTATGACGTTTAACAATTCAAGTGAGGTTTATAAGTTTTGTGCCCCCCAATTTAAAATGTCTGCATCTGCTACTGCAAGAATTAGGTTGGTTCTTGAACGGGAACCGTGTGTACCCGAATGGAACCAATTTTTTAATAAATTTTTTTATATTTTACAATATATAGGTTGGGTAAAAAAAATACAAAATCTAAAGCTCTAATTGAGGTAGTTATTTGTAGAAAACCCAAGACTTTAATCTTAAGAAATGAAAACAGACTTTTTTTTGCCTCTCGCCTCACATTAAATTGTTGTATTTTAGAGGTTAGTACATATTAATCTTTTCAATTTGGGCTTTCTATGATCAAAAAGTTCGAGTTAGGGTTATGGTTTAAGTTGAAAACTCAAAGCATTCATTCTTTGCAATCCAATTTTGCATCTCCATCACTCTCTTTACGCCAAATGCACCTAGAACTCCCGTTACTACCTTCAAATTTTTTCAACCTTTCCACTTCAAGAAACCGCAAAGAATGGCTAAAAACTATCGTTCTTTGAAGCCTTATTTTGAGATTTTATACACGAAATTGAGAAGAGGTAACTAGATAATTCAAATGCCATAAAGGGTGATAGGATTTTGTAACGTGGACATGAGTTGTGATGGGGGTAAACATCATTCAAGATTTTATTTGAACAATGTATATTTGGGTGGAAAAGGGGGAATTAAAGAGGTAGATTACAAAAAACTGGAAAAAGAGCGAGAAATCGTTGACGCAAACTGTTGCACCATCGCAAACCATCGACGTCATCTGATGGCCGACGATGGCCGACTGGTCGACTAATGGTAGTGGATTGGAAATAGCACGTCACTTTCTTGTTTTAGTCGTGGGGATAAGGTGTTGGGGAAGAAAGAGAAGAAGGTTTCAGTTTTCCTTCTTTAATTTAATTACTTTATGTTTTTAACGTGGTAAATATAAACGATTTTGCCCTATTTGAAATTGTTAAAATGGGGTCAAACTTAGCCCATGTTTGTCTACCATTAATCTAAAACATTGTTTTCTACAGTAAAATTTTCCACCACGCATTCACCCAATAAAATATTCTACACATAAATCAATAAAGTTACTTTAAATTTCAACCATACATTTTTCAAAAAAATACTATTCATTACTCCATTTTTTCTCAATAATGAGAGACAAACAAGCACTTAATTTGTAGTGAACTAACAAAAAAATGGATGGATTCCATCCATTTATCTTTCTGTAGCTATGCACTTGAAATGTTTGAAATCATGGGTTAGAGATGGCAAAAAAATCGTTCAACCCGATACCCGCAGATCCCATCCGAATGGGGCAGGAATTATCCGCCTAACTGGGTAAACGGGGCGAGAACGAGATGAGCGTTATTGTTCCGAAGTGAGTACTAGAAACATATCCCTCGCCCCATTATCAGTTCGTTTAAAGTTACTTTTAAATTTAAATTTTTTATCAAACAAAAATAAAAGATTTATCATCATTTTTAAAGAGAACTAAGTTATTTTTAACAAATTGAAAAAAAAGTAATCATATTTACAAACTAAAGATACAAAAAAATAAAAGTAAAAAAAAAAAAAAGTAAATCGGGAGATAAATTGGGTAGAGCATTTCCCCGTCCTGCTTTAACTGGGTATGAAGACAGGTAATGTGACAAAAATATCCGATGGAATGAGGATGTGAATGACCGATCGTCTCATACCCGCCATATCGTCATCCCTACCACGAATGCAACAAATGAAATGTTAGGGTAAAACCTACAAATATTTGAAAGATTTGGGACAATGATTAGAATTATCCCTATATTTTATAATGAATGAATTTGATAAGTTGCAAGTTTTAATATTCTAATTCCCGAAATATTTTAATCACATTTAAACGTTGTTTATCATTAACATTTAAAAATAAATATTAACTGGAAAATAAGAAAAATAATAATTGGTTATTGAAAAGCGTAAAATGAAAAGTTAATTGGAATGGATAAACTTATTCCCTTTAAATTTAAAGATACATTTGATCGTATTCAAGAGTGCTTTTAAAAATAGAGAAACTATTAGAGATCCTCCTTCAAAAATGTAATATTAAAAAAAAAAAAATAAAAAAAAAAAAAATGAAAAACTTGGAGAAATATTATTGTGTAAAAATAATATTTTAAATAGTGTTTTTTTTTTTTTTTTTTAATGTGTGATTAAAAATTAGGAATTTTTTTTTAAAATTATGTGCAAAATATTACATAGTGTGAATACGTGGTTGAAAATAAATATCAAAAATAAATTATTTTATTTTAAAAGAGTCAACCAGGGACTTAAAAGCGCAACTTCGTAAGTGGACAGTGATTTAATATTTGATAAAATTGAAATTGAGCGCCTAATAGGACACAATTGTGCCTACACAAGGATTATGCCAGGATTTCTGATGCCAACTTACAATTTGCTAGATCCAGCCAAAAATATGTATATTCAGAAAATTGTCTTGTTAGGCATTTTATTTTTATATTTTGAGAAAATATTAATACGTCTCTTAGAATTTTGACAAAAAAGATTCTAGGCTGCTGAAAATTGACAATAGTAACTGAATAATGAAAGTTTTATAAGAGGATTGGAGCAATTTACTATAAAATGAAAGATCTTATTTTTAAAGAGATTTTAACTCTATTATGTTATCCAAATTATGTTTTGACCGTGTCAACTAACAATATAAAATACCTCGACTTTTTTTTAACATGTTCGAGTCAAACAGCAATGATTTGAAGCACTACAAGGACTCACTCGTTTATATATATGTGGAATACATGATTTCCACGTCCAATGGAAAATGGATTGCGAAATGGTGTGGCTACTTATATTCCAAATTAAGGGACTGTCATTTTTTTAGCATGCATTGTCATGTATCTATTTCATGAGAAGTATAATTTTTTTATATATGGATCGCAGTGGGTAGCATTTGATAGTATGATCGTGTCTCTGAACTAAAAACGTTAGCAAGATGGTTGAATATTAAGTTTCTGTCTATTAGGTTAGTAGACAAAAATATTTGGTCCCGACACATTTAATGCAAAAACATGCCAGTTGGCCCCAAAGCAATCCAAGGCCAAGGGTGAAAATGCTATGGTTATGGATTATGCAATCAA
This sequence comes from Fraxinus quadrangulata, assembly GCA_903798255.1. Lineage (NCBI taxonomy): Eukaryota > Viridiplantae > Streptophyta > Magnoliopsida > Lamiales > Oleaceae > Fraxinus > Fraxinus quadrangulata. The sequence goes on along the minus strand of CAIGRB010093072.1, from coordinate 49,214 downwards.
GATTCAAGGCCTGAGGTTATTGTGGATTATGCAATCAAGGCCAAGGGTGAATATGAATTCCACGAAAGGATAGGAAATGAATGAATGTTGTATCTTCTCGATTTGACTGATTGATTGTCCAAATTTAAGTATATAAACAGCTCTACTTTTAGTATATTATTAGAAACTTTTAAATGAAACGACTTAATAGCCAAGCAACGCCAACTTGTAACTTCAAAACTATAATATCAATACACCTTCCTCTAATAAGTTTGCAGTCGAGAAAATACATAAACATAATTGTCCAATGTGAAACAAGGGGATTTATAGTGAAAGTGATATGGTGTATGTAAAGATATCGTTCAATGTCCACACATGAGAACTAATCTTCTAAGCTTCGTGTTTAAGTCGGAAGGCAGAAGATTTAGCCGCTTATTCACTAAAGAAGCCGAGCCAACGTAATGGGCACAATTTATTGAAGGTATATACAAAATGATTACTCTAGCATACCGTCCAAATCGACCAATAAGAATCAAGGTAAGACATTTGAGTGGCTCACACTCCCATATAATGTTACAATATATTGAAGGTGTCTGTGGTAGTGTCGAACGTCCAAACCCATATATATAGGGTTTATTATCACCAAAAAAAGGTAGTAATTCCTACATTTCACTATGAAATATAATCTTATGACTTCATTGAGTTAGACATTGGAGAGTCTTTGACCATTGCACCTTCCAATTACCGTTTTCTTTCATTTTGTAGGACTTGAGCTCGGAATTCCCATCAGATATTTCTTATGAAACAATACACAATAGCATCTTTTACCTTTCCTCTATTCCCATGTGTACAAATTACTAACACACACACAAACAAGATAAATGTAGTGAATCACAAGGGGCTAAAGAGTGGACTGAATGACTCATCATCCGATATGCAGATGAGAGTGACTAATTTCCACACAAGAAATTTTCTCGCTTTGTTTTAAGGCAATATGTAAGTCCCCACAACTCTGCCCTCAAACCCAATAATGCTTCTTGGTTTCTGTGTTTGCACCTTGTAACCCAAGGCAATATACAGTAGTAAGTACCAAGTACCTTACACACTATCCCCCCACACCCACCTCTATCTACTCTATAAATTAGATACAAATATTTACATTTACTGCCCATAACCCTACTTTTCGAATTGTAAATATTTCTCCAATTTACTCTATTGTACATTCATTAAATGCATTGAGAGTACATAAAAAAATTAAGGAACATATTTTTTCCTGTGTGCTACTGTTATGTATTCTAATACTCACTCCCTTCCCTGAGCTTGCATTTATTTCTTTGTGGAATGTTGGTAGGAATCGACTGCGAAAAGAATTTGGGGACATTTACCAACCTTGTAGACATGGACCTGCCTCCTTCTCATGTACGTTTTTTTCTCAATTTCCATCTATTTTTCCCTCATTCGTGCATTTATTGCTTATTGACTTGCAGTTAATGCTTAGCTAACGTGCTATATCTGCATATTCTGTATTGTAACAGATCTTTGGAGAGGAAAATGGGGGCGTGGAGTATGTTGAGAAAGAAATATTGAATATATTACGATTCTCCTCAAGTCATGGAGAGTTGGTAAAAAGAGAAAGCTCGACTGTTGAAGAAGATGAAGATGGAATGCGAGATGAAATGCCATTTTTGCAGATGCTGCAAGCAGTTGAATCTCAGCCATTTTTATCAATTCCTCAACCTAGCAGCTTTCAGCTTATGTTGAAGTTGCAGCAGCAGCAGATACAATCCCAGAGTAATCAAATTCCGGCATTGGAGCCCCCTCAACTCGAGGGTGTAAATTCAGAATCTAAACCAACTCCGCAAACAAAACCAAGAGAAAAACGAAAGCGAAAGAGAACAAACACTGGTATCAACAAAGAAGAGGAGAGTGAGAACCAAAGAATGACTCACATTGCGGTCGAGCGCAACCGAAGACGCCTAATGAATGACCACCTCAATGCGCTCCGCTCCCTAATGCCCCCTTCCTATGTGCAAAGGGTAAATTGCGTTCTTTCCCTTTTTCCTATTATGAATCCTTTTATCTCTCTAGAATTCTTGATGTTATATTTGCTTAGGGTGATCAAGCGTCAATAATTGGAGGTGCAATTGATTTTGTGAAAGAATTAGAACAAATGCTCGAAACTTTGGAAGCCCAGAAGAGACTTAAAACCGGCTGCGGCGATACCGGACTTAGGGAGGATAGTATTAGAGGGGATTTCACGGTCGAGTCAAAGTCTCCCTCGGCGGACGTGCAAGTAACTGTTATTCAAAACCATGCCAACTTGAAGATACAGTGCATGAGAAGACCTGGTCAGCTGCTCAATGCCATTCTAGCATTTGAAAATCTCAAACTAACTGTGTTGCACCTTAATGTCACTTCCTCGGATGATTCATTAGTCCATTACTCTTTCAGTCTCAAGGTAATTAATTAATTTGTGGTGCTTTTTAGTACAAGGTAGCGAACCGTTTTGACTTGGGAAAAGTATGATAGTACCAGTAGTTGAATTGTGTAGTATTTTGTCAGGTAGAAGAGGATTGCAATATTGGAAGATCAGCGGCTGAGATTGCAGGTGCAGTGCATCAGATATTCAGTATCATCAATGGCAATGGCAACAACACAGATAATACAGTCCGTGGATCTCAAAGTTTATAAAAAAAAAAAAAAATCGCTTATTTGTCAAATACGCTCGAACTAACCATTGATTACTATTGAAAAACAAGTGATGAGGATTGAATTTTTATTTTATTTTTGGAGAAGAAAAAGTTGTGTTTTGGTAGAGGAATTCGAAAAAGTTGTGCCGAGGCCCAGTTGTCTCTGTCTGTCTACTGTACTATCTGAGGTGCAGAGATGGTGCGGCTGCTGCTATTTCTGCTGAATCAGTTTTGGGGAGGTGCGTACTGAGTCCACGGAAAGGAACGGATGATGCTTACTGGTTTAATTCATATGTGCTGTATTATTCATAATATATTTATTTTCTTTACTCTCTCATGATTTATGCTTTTAAGGTCTTCTTGTTTTTGGGCTCACATTTTGAATTAACCCCGCTGGTCAAAATATCTTTTGAATAGAAAACTGGGTCCTAAAAGGAAGGAATAAGTTGACTTTTAGATATAGTTGCATTTTCAATCTTATAGATTGTCTTCTGAATTTATGTATCTAGAGTTTGTCTCCTATGAATGAAGTATTTCAGGCTAGGCAGAAATATTGTACCTATGACAAAGAGTTGTTAAATCTCTCTATCATTAGCGATATTACTTATTTATCTCAAGAATTTATACTTCATTCTTAACATCAAGTTATTCGCTACCTTAATTCACAACGTTATTTAAGTGAGCAACGTGTTAAGTTTGTCGAATTTCTTCAATAGTACACTTTTGTTTTCCACTACCGAGCCAAGGTCGAAAGCAAAGAGGCTGACGCTCTTAGTCGTATCTCTGGAATTTGTGCAAAAAAAAAAAAAAAAAATCCTTATAATTTTTCATTTTGCCCCCACAAATAAAATTTTATGAAATTTGCCTCCCACAACTCTTGTGACTCCTCCCCTGGGTATCGGAAACATATTAAAAAATAAAACTGCTTTAACTTTAGAAGTTTCCGTGCAACCTTTACAAAAAAAATTCATATGATAATAAATACTTGAGAACCTTTAAAACCGGCTAAGGGTTTTTTTCCCCTATTTTTTTTCATTACATTATATTAATTTTTTTTCTCTCTCTCTTCATTTCAACCACAAATTCATCATATAAAATAATATTACACATAAATCTAAAATTTTCATTACTTTTCTATCACACATTCTCTCATCAATAACTATTCCAAAAATTTTTATTTCCCCAAAATGGGGGCCAAACAGGGGCTTATAGATATGCAATGATACATTTTATGCATGCAGATCGAAAGACTTTTTGAAATGATGTGGATCGTTTCCATTGTTGGAAACTAATATTGTAAATACACTGAAATTATGAGAACCAGTGTTTCCTATTCTCCTATCTTTCTTCAAAGTCTGTACTTGTTCGTCCAATGATCGAATGTTTCATTTTTCATCAAGTTGGGTCATTCAATTCGTAAGTGTTTTTTATTTATTTTTTCTTGTTAACAAAAGCCGCTAACTATTGTAGTGGCACAAGATGAAGAAAATTAATCGAAATTAACAGGGAAAAACCCAAAATTCTAATATGAAAGTTTTAATCATAAAAGTAAAATATTTATTTTATTTACAAATATTAAGCCCATGTTTGATGGTGATCAAAAATTAGATTTTAATAAAAATAGATGAAATGTTTAAAACGTTGTGAGACTTATGAAATATGTAATTAAAATTAATTATTAGTTTTGACTTAAATTAAATCTAATTTTTAATCCATTCCAAACAGGGCTAAACAAGTTCTAACCGGCATTTATTATTGTAAGGCAAAAAAGATCGAAACTAAGGAGTGTTTAAATTATTTATAGTTGTACTACATCTACATAATAATTTGCATAGTGGTGAGATACGATTGAATCAAAAAAATTTCAATCAAATAAACAAAAAACTTTTCCGATATTTTCTTGACGCCTCATCTATATAAACTATTATATAATTTCATTATGTACAAGTAGCATTATTATATTTTTTTTAATGGGGGATCAACATATTGCGAAAATAATCATTAAAATCTAATAAAAAAATCAATTTTGTTATATGTACATTATATTTTACATTATTGTTTATATTGTGTCACGTAACAACACATCATTAAATAATTTATATAAAAAAAATTTCCCCTACAACTTTTTTGAAAACAAAGGAAATATAAAAAAAACCATATAAGGTAAGGAGTGTACATTTATCATTATTAATATAAAAAAAATATTTGATCAATTTAAATTTAATTGGTTGGACCACAATGTACGTTTGGACTTGTAAAATTTGAGCCTTAACTTTTTGAGGTAAAGTATTTTGACCTTTGGACAATCGGCTGCCTGCTGCAGCTGCAGCCTTTCCGACTTTGGAAAGCACTTTAATCTCACACTCATNTATATATATATATATATATATATATTAAAAATTATTATTAAAAAATTTCATCAATTTCGAAGACGAATAAAATTGAAATGTGAAGTTTGAAACTAAATTGAGGTTCAGGCCCACATTTGAAATTAAGTACATATTTGGTTTTACTAAAAAAACATATTTTAGTATATTTCTATAACAGTTGGATAAATGTGTAGTTCAAAAATTGTAAATTTCATGAAATGTGTAGTAGAAAATAATTTTAAGAAAAATGAATTTTAAAGAATAGGCCAAACAAGGGCTAAATAAAAGTTAGTGTCGCAATTCAAACTAGCATTCCAAATAAAATTTACTAAAAAATTACCATAGATTACCCCTTATTTTAAACATATTGAAGTGATCCAAAATTTTTCAGTCAATTTTGTTATTCCTCACCTCAGAGGCTCGAAGAACAATTGCCACGTGGTAAGCCACGTAAGCAGAGAGCCACGTACGCAGAAAGTCAAAACAAATGTCCAAGAAGTCAAAATACGTAGACGTTGTCAGACCGAAGTCTCTACTTCCTTGCTCTAACAATTCGAAGTACTAAGCAAGGCAGACCTCAAGAACGAAGTCTAAACTGAAGTACTGCTTCGTTCTACAAAGAAAGGAATCGAAGTTCCCTTCTTGAAGAACCACCTCAGAAGACCCCTCCAAGGCTTTGAAACTCATCCGAAACTTATGAAGTCGATGTTGTTCCTTAGAATATATTTGAAGATCTCTTTAAAAGTGATTGATGTAACACTTGTAATAAATTTCTCAGGGCGTCAGCATATTATATAGGGTAGCTAACCCCTTATCAATGTATTAAATGTATGAATAGATGGTAATGTGAAGTCTTAGTTAGGGAGATGATGCCACATGGATCCGATCCAACGATCATCACGTCGACCAAAATGGTATAAATAGATCCTCATTGTAATTAAAAAGGGGATAATTGATGGAAAAATAGACAATGAGATACAAAAAGTATAAACTTGAATTCTACAAAAGGAGATATATTCACATTTTCATCTATCCTTCCACATATTCCTCTTTGTGATTACATATATTAATTTGGTTTCCATCCGACGATCGTGGTTAGTGCGATTGCCTCCGTTCTACTTGCCAGGGTTCAAACGTTTTCGTCTCTTGTCGAAAAACGCATCTTGCGTTCATTTCCAACTGATTACCTCCATACCTATGGTAAGCGCGTCAGAATCGTGCTTGACGTGGCAAGAATTTGCCCGGTATCTGTTAAACTTATTTTTTGGGTTAACAAATTTTATTTTTCCAGTTTTTTGTTTTATTTATACATATTATTTTTATATTAAAGTAATGTACGAAAATTGAATGGAGATGAAATTAGCAAACAAACATCATCAAACAAAATGGGGATTAAAATAGAAAGAATTCGTAGAAATTATTTTCTAAAAATGCAATAGAAAGTAACACAAACTAGAGGATTATGTTGTAAGGCACAAAGTAAATTGAAGAAAAACCTACTACAAATGGCTATGTAGATAGATAATTTGATCAATGAGTCAACTTAAAAGAGTAATAAGTCGCTATCCAAATGGCTGTGTAGATAGATAATTGTGGAATTGGGGTCCTGTTTCATGTGGTAACATTGCGTTGTTGCAGGTGGCAGTATTTTGGGTCTTGGGATGAGTCAATTGAGGTTGGTTGTGATGTTAATGCGGGGATTGATCAAAGAGAAGAGTCGAAGACTGTTATAAAATGGAAAGTATATTTTAGTGTGAATGAAATCAAATAAATTAGAATAGATTTCTTCATTGCATTTTATTGATTTCGGTAAGATAGTTGACTTTGTCTCCTATGAATGAAGTATTTCAGTCTAGGCAGAAATATTGTACCTATGACAAAGAGTTGTTCAATCTCTCTATCATTAGCGATATTACTTATTATCTCAAGAATTTATACTTCATTCTTATCATCAGGCTATTCTCTACTTTAATTCACAACGTTATTTAAGTGAGCACTGTGTTAAGTTTGTCGAATTTCTTCAATAGTACACTTTTGTTTTCCACTACCGAGCCAAGGTCGAAAGCAAAGAGGCTGACACTCTTAGTCGTATCACTACAATCCTTCATTCTATGAGCATCAGTATGGTGGAATTGAAGTACTTGAAGGACGATTATTCCAGTCCTTCAACTTTAACATCATCTTCCAAGAATTCTTAGATAATCTTTCATATGACTACGTTATGTTCTTGCTTAAAGATGCTATCTTATCAAGGGCACCAAATTATGTATTCCTCGGACATTGTGACCTCCTTGTTTGGGAACTACATACAGGAGACCTATTTGATTATTTTTGTAGAGATAAAATTGTCTCTTAGTCAAGGATCAATTTTATTGGCCTTCCTCGAAGAGAGACATTGCACGCATTGTCTCTCAGTATCGTACGTGTCAATTGGGCATAGATCACCGTCGAAACTCTGGGATGTATACTCCTCTCCATGTTCCTCATACTTCTTGGCATGACCTTAGCATGGATTTCAACTCGAGTTACCTAAGACTGCTAGAGGTCATGATTCCATTTCCTGGTTGTGGATAGGTTCTCTAAGTTGGTCCATTTCGTTTCATATTCCAAATCTATTGATGCGTACCACATTGCTAATATCTTTAAAGAAGTGGTTCACCTCCATGGGCTTCCGATCACTATTGTGTCTAATAGTAATGTTAAGTTAGTTAGTTATTTTTGGAAGACACTCTGAAAATTATTGTGACGACACTTGAGTTTTTATTTGCATTCTATCCCAAATCAATGGTCAAACCGAAGTTGTGATCCGTAGTCTAAATAATCTGCTTTGTAGTTTTAGTTAGGGATAAACTGAGAATTAGGATCTTATGTTGCGTACTATTGAGTTCGTGTACAATAATATGGTCAACAAATCTATCGGTCATATCTCGTTTGAGATCGTTCAGTGTTTTTTTTTTCACTTTAGTCACTTAATCTTGTTCATTTGCCTACCGATCTTTGTCCTATTGTCTTCGCTCAAGCTTTTGTTGATCACATTCTCGATTTGCATGATGAGATCAAATGTAAACTTTCTTTGAGTAATAATCATTATAAACTAGCGACTGATTCTTTGCATAGGTATAAAGATTTTAATATTGACGATTATGTCATGAAACAGCTTGCACTAGAACAATTTCCTAAACATTTTGCTGAGAAACTTCGTGCTAGATTCCTTGGATCCTTCCCCATTATTAAAGAATTTGGAACTAATGCTTATCTACTGGGATTGGCAACGCACCTAAATATTAGTACTATTTCCAATAAAGCGGATTTATATTCTTGTCGATGCACTTTCAAGTCTTCGATTTTGTCGTCTAACATTTCTGTAGGACATGCTCCTCAGTCGCCTCCTCAGGCACCAGTTACCACATTTTTGTTGTAGGATATCATTGATGAGGTGCTTGATGATTAGATTGTTGATTCTCATGATGGTGGTGTTCGTAGGTTAGTGCTGCATTGAAAGGGTCGTCTGCCTAGTGATAATACTTGGACTGCTAAAGATGCGTTCCGTCAACAGGATGCTAAGCTTTTGGATTCTTATCTGGATTATACCTCGTCGAAATCGATTTTTTTTTTCAATCGCGGAAGAATGATGCCAAATGGAAAGTATATTCTAGGCTTAAACGAAATCAAATCAATCAGAATAGAATTTTCCATTATTTCGTTTTATTAATTTTGGTATGATAGTTGAGTTTGTCTCATTTTTTAAAAGAAATCCTAATTTTCTTTTTTCGATGTAATTTAGAACCTATAAAAAAGAGGCTATTTGATTGTAATAAAATACACTTGATTATTGAATAAAATACAATCTTCCTCTTATCTCCCTTCATTCTCCTTTCTTTCTCTTAATTGTCCTTTGCCCCTCACACTCTATCCTTTTAATTATCACCTACATTTCTTGTTCTTCCCTCATGGTTAATACCGTGTAGAATCTTTTTAAGATTTCTTTTCAAGTCACATGAGTAATGAAATTCTTACACTCTTGAGTATCATTTTATATTGATTTTTCATTTCAGGTGTTTGTGCATAACTCCCTACTAAATTTGCGTCTTTTCAACTTCCCTGAATCTCTTCAAATGTCTTCTCTTTCTAGCTCGCACATGCCAATTCATAAGTGTATTTCATACGCTTATTTAAACCTTTAAATATATTTTTAGGAGTTTTACGACTAATTATGTCCTAATCTCGTATATTTGTTGTTTGTTAGGTAAAACTCAATGATTGAAAATGAAATTGGAAGAAAGGAACGGAAAATGGACATAAATAATAATATTTTCAAAGTTTTGGAGACCAAAGTACAAATTCAATAGTTGATTCAGACAACAAAATTAGGATAAAAAATCATATGGAGTCAATTGGATAAGAATAGAAAATAATGTAAAACAAAAAAAAAAAATTGCTATTGCACACGCAATGTGCAAGGGCCTTTTTCCGACCTCACGAGAATAATTTCACTTGCTTATGTGTGGGCAATTATATGTACCATATGTAAGGGGATTCACAAGGGCCCTTTTTTGATGTCTCGAGACCAATTTCGCGTGCTCATACGTGGGTAAACAGATGTACCATGCATAAGCATGGGCCAAATTTTAACAGACATGACTAACTTTCCTTTTGTGATACAAACTCATTTAGAACCTAAATTGGACGTGTTTCTTGACTTGATTTCACCATCTATAAGTACAAGACAAGGAAAAATCTTCAATGATCTCTCTCTAGCCTCTCTAATCAATTCATATCACAAGATTCATGAAGGAAAAAAAAGGGGAGAATTCACCATATTTTGGAGGGAAGATCAAACATAGCAAAGAATTAAAGGATAATTTTTTCAAGAACTTAAAGATTTAGAGCTTGGAATTGAAGATCAAGACTTCTTGTATTCAATCATGTTCCGAGTGACATCTTTTTCATTATTTTTCTTGTAATATTATAGAAATCATACTGACTGAATTGTTGTTTGTATTGGATGAAGTTGAAACATATATTTTCTCTTGTTTTTAATTCAAAGACTAACAATTTATTATTTTTATGAGTTTCTTGATTGTGATTGCATGATTTGTTGCATTATTTAATTGATTGGTTTCAATTAGATAATTAGTTATTTAAGATAATTAGTTATTTATTATAATGCTGAAAGGTTCAAATAGATTAGAACATTGCAATTTAAACACACTGAAAATAAATGTTAGGAATAACGGGTATGCACGTGCAATTTTATTGATAATTGCGTGCATGAATGCATTACTTTGAATATGAATTTGGAAGATGAATAGGATCGAGTCGTATTTAAAATATGTTTAACTTACCTCCGGATATATGTTAGATAAAATTGAATTATCGATTATCAAGAACACATAAATATCATTAATTACATGGTTAAAAATTAGAAATATGATAAAGATATGTGGATTCAAAAATCCAATGTATTCATCCATTCATACTTACAAACTAATACAATCGGCTTTAAAACTTATTCGCTGTGAAACAATACTCTAAACTTTTAGAAATTATTACTTTTCAATGATCAAGTACACTTGAAAAATTTATTCGAACATCACATGTTGAAAACAATGAGGAATCAATCTCAAAGAGAGAGCTGCTTCATTATAAGTTTGGAAATTACACTTATCGAAGCCAACAAAAAATGGATTTTGTGAGTATTATTGAAACTTGATAATTAATTATATGTGTTTTTGGATTATGTTAGAAGAAAAATCGAGATCGGATCAAGAAGGGCGAAATTGGATTAAAAGTTACAGGTTTGGGATCAAATTCCACACTTTAAGAATTGAAGAGGACAAGGGCTGCAAAATAATTGGACTCAAGGGTTAAAATGCATCTTTTGAAAGAATTGATGACTTGATGAGAAAATACTAATTAAATGGGCCTTGGACCAATTGGATTGGAAATCAAATTCTTAAATGGACTTGGACTCTATGTGGAAAACAAAAGCTGGAGGCGGAAATTGGGGAAGAATTGGACTCGTAACTGAAAAGGGGAATAAATCACGTTTCGTCGTCAATTATTGAGAGATCCACAATACACATGGAAGAATACGAAGGACAATTGTTGGGATTCGTGTGGGAAAATCAACAATAGCTTGAAGTGATTTTTCTCTTGTTTATTGTAATTAAACCCGATATTATTTTTCTTTACCTTTATTTGTTTTACTTGACATTATGAGTGGTTAAATGTTTTTCATGTTATGATGAACAATGTAACTTAGCATTTGTTTAATTATAATAATTTGTGCCACTAATATACGTGTTAATTATCTATTGTGTGTTTAATGCATCAATTGCTTGATCGCCAACTAATTGTTTTAGGGATAATATGAAAGTCGAGGGGTAATGTAGGATTTTAACTCGTTTAGTGTTACTCAAGAGAGACCACTAGTTATATTAGGTTAATTTGATTGTTGGCACATATAAATAGGGGCTGAATAAATTGGAATTAGAAGAACATTAAGCAACCTAAGTGAATTTAAAAATCATAACTTCCTAATCTCATAATATTTTCAACCTTATTCAAATAGACTGCCTTAGTTATTTAAGTTAAAATTAGTTACAAAAAATAAAAATAAAAACATTTTCCTTTATCAGGTTTACTTACATGCGAAGTTAGAGAGACGATGATCTCGTACCATTTGATTCGAAAATCGAACACACTTTCAAACAGAGACTTAAGCAACAATGAGAGAACCTCGTGGCAGAACAAAACATAGAATTGCAATCGACATAGGTTGAACAGCTTGTTGAAATTGATGAAAATGATTTGCCACTCGGGCAATTCATACACCACATATTACACCAAATCGGTCACATTCTTTATCTTGCATTTGGGCAACTGAAATTTCAATTAAGGATATACGCCATTTCACCATTTCGAGATGAATTATATTTTTATAGGAAGTATCATGAAAATCCACATAATCATGTCACATGCTTGGACAACTATCAAAACTATAATTTTCATGGAGTATTCGATGAAGTAATCAAATTGAGACCCTTCCCCACATAGTAAAATCCAGGAACTAGTATAAAATTGTAGAGATATATTTTATAGTCAATGCAGTCGTTACACGAATACTTAGAAATTTAAGGCATTTAATTAAGGTGCATGCAGATTCACATAGTGATATGGAATTGACTTAATTAAATAGAATAAATTTGAACTCTAAAGAGGTAAATTGAATACTTTAGAAAAAATTCGAACGAACACTACATTAATAATGAGTCTTGATTAACGAATTAAGTGGGATCCATAAGTAAAATTATAAGTCATATCTTCAACATTCATATTTTAAAACCCGAATTTGATAAATTGTGCGCGTTGGATTATTTTAGTATAATTAGTATAATTTAGATATTCAATCACCAAAATATATTCTTTGTTTTTCTTTCGTCAAATAGGAGTTAGAAATAATAAATTAAGAATTAAATTATAGTTCTCGTGGGAACGATCATTAGGACTTATTGGTCTACTATATTACTTGTTAGATCCGTACACTTGTAGGATATAAAATTGACAATAGAATAAAATGGCATTAACATAAATCAGCAAGAATATATGATGCTAAAAAAAAAAAAAAAAAACTTGGAATACAATCCACCCATGTACTAACAAACCTGATCTTTTATTCATAGTGAACAAAATAAAATTTGTTCATTGCCCAGTTAGCGTCAAGCAGCTATGTTTGACAAATAAAAAAAAGGTTTGACCCGTCAACATTGCAACGCTACTTCCATGGGTAGGCAACATAACTCCTGCCCACTATGATCCCACTGTGATCAAGAGAACAATTTTACAAGTGCTAATGTTCATACCAAAAAGTAGCAAAGGATATGTGCCATTTTACTTCACGAGAAAGAATTAAAATATCTGATAAAAGAGAAGAATTTGGAGCCAAAGAAAAATCTGAAGATAGGCATTAGACCCCTCTTTAATGAATAACGTTCCACATCTGTGAGTTGCATTCCCCAAAAGTTCAAGAGCTTCAGCATCTTCAGGAGAATAGTAGCCAGTAATATACTTAGATTGAGCCGCCACCAAAGCCCTTAAGTTTTCTCTGATAACCACCCCAATGCTTATGATCGCATCCTCACTTCTTACTGTTGCATCACTATTGAGTTTCAGCCCTCCTATCCATGTTCACTGCCAACTGATAACCTGCTGGATTGAGCCACCATCCAGCCCTTTACCACGGGCATCACTACTATGAAGCTACATATTTGTGGCTGAATCAAATATAGACTCAGACTCTCTGCTCTTTGGGTACCACCATGAAGCACTTCGTTTCTTTCTCCCCACAAAACCCACATCAGGCTGATTATCTGTGCAAAAACCTCAGCCGAACAGCTCCTGAATAATACTATGATCAACTCCAAAACCTCCTGATGAAGACAAGGTTTGATAATGCCCCCACCATCCCGCCCTCTTGGCTCTTCCATATTTGGTTTATTGGCCAATGCGAGAACGTGCGCCTCCAGTGTCATGTCATGTGATAAGTATATTTTGTAGACTTATTCAGGTCGGAAATATGTAGATATTTAATAGTTATTTTGATTAATTATACCCTTATTTTTGTATATTTTTTTTATTAAGTAAAACTCAATGATTGGAATCTAAACTGAAAAAAAAGAAGTGAAAATTGACGTAAGGGGCGAAATCCAAAGTTCGATGACCGAATTGCAAATATTTAATAGTTGATGTGGACCACAAAACGATAATTAAAGATTTTCGAGAGCCAATTGAATGAAATTAGAAGTGAAAAATGAGTGAACTGTGATCAAAGTATTTTCTCAAATCAATTTCCAATTACACAAGTTTGTTCTAAATTTTTAATCAGAAATTGAGACTCATTTTTGATATAATAAACATTCTAAATTGAAAATTGCTATTTCTAGAAAAGTTATATCCCTGTGAGTTATATCTTCAACATACTTTGAATCACCTTAATCTAATATTTGATGAAAAATTTATGACAAAAAAACTAACTGCTGTGTAGAGACAAAAATATTTACACAAGAAGACAACTTTCCTCATTTGATTGAACTCTTTAGGAAATCAATTTGGACTTAATTCTCAACCAATATTCAACTTCTATAAATACCTAACAACATAATATATTAAAAGAACCTCTCATACACTTAAATTCATTAATTAATATCATCAAAGAGATACAAATCCATTGTTCTTGTGAGAATTAAAAGAAAATTACAATTTTTCGAAAAATTGGAATTTCAACCTTGATTTTTGGAGATACAACAAGAAGATATATTGGAGATTCATCAAAAAACCATTGAAGAGATTCAAGATTTCAAGCCTCATCTTCTTCTCCTCTATCAATTTAAAATCCGAATTATGTTCTTCCAATTAAAAATGTTTTCTAATGATTTTGTAATGCTAGACTAGGGTTTTAATTGCTAAGAAATTGATGAGCCCTTAATATAATGTTTAAATATAAATTCGATAATTTGACGTTAAATATGTGTTTATTCTTGGATAATTGTTATAGGATTTAATGAATTTTCAATTACTTGATCACTAATTAAATTAATTGTGAATTTTATTATTTTCGAGAGAAACAATATGCTATTTAACACTTTATAACAATTATTGTAAAGTCTGATAGGGGATAAAGATATACTACTATGCTTTGCATGATTTCTATATATATTCTAGCACTTTTAGTGCATACTTTCATGTTGCATCTTTCATAGAGATACATGAAGGTCACATGATATTAAAGTTTTAACTGAGATCGATAGATTTTTTAATTAATTTAGGAACATTGATCAACAAGAATGTATACATATTGTTATATTATTGATTTGCATTGAAACATATTAATAAGGAGAATTCAAGGTCTTAATAATATTAAATCAAAATTTACAAAAGCTTTATAAATTTCTCAATAGAATAGTTAGTTTAAATATTTAATTTAGCATAAATTCTTTAACAAAATTTACTATTCGATTAAATTTGAAATTAATTGATCCTAGATGATTTATACACTTATTCGAAGTCTAAAATAATGATATTTGATAGGGCTTCTGACAAAATATATCATAAATTATTGTATTTTATATTATATAGGTAAAACTCAATGGTTGAACAAGGAATCGAAAGAAAGAAGCGAAAAATAGTAAAAAAAAAAAGGCAAAATCCAAAATTTGAGTACCAAATTGAAAATTCAATAGTTGATTCGGACCACAAGAACATAATTTGAAGATTGTTAGGAAACAATTAGATGGAATTAGAACTCAAAATGGAATAGATTATGATCAAAATCAATTTCCAATCGCACAAGTTATATTTCAAATTTTTAGTCAAAGCTTGAAATCGATTTTTGGCATAGTAAACGTTTGAATTGGAAATATTATACTTCTATCAAAGTTGTAGCCATTTGAATTAAAGTTCTAAAACACTTTGAATTGCCTCAATCGGATATTAGGAGAGAAAGTTATGGCCAAAATACTAATTACTGTGCAGAGACAAAAAATCCGCGTCTGAAGGTAACTTTCCTTATTCGATTGGACCTTTATTGAAAATCAATTTGGACGTTATTTTCAACTTCTACAAATACATAATAGCAGAATACATATGAGATAATTCTCATATACACATTATGCTCTAATATTCATTAACTATTATCATCAAATGAGGAGAATTCATAATTTTTGTGAGAGAATTGAAGGGGGAGCTTGCAAGAATTCAATTAAGTGAAGATTCAAACGTGATTTTTGGACAAAGAAGAGAAGTCGCAAGTGGAGATTCTTTAAGAAACCATTGAAAAGATTTAAGATTTCAAGATTCATTTTCATGTTCTCAATTTATCAAAAATTCGGGTTATGTCTTTTCACTTAAATATGATTTCTTGTAATTTCGATATATTAGACTAATTTTATACATTGTTAGGATGAGATGAACCATTGTTATGATATTTTTAGTTCTTAATTAATTATTTTGACTTTAATTTGATTTGATTTGATTTGTGGATGTTTATTTTTGTTTTTATCGTTCTTTTCAATTGCTTGATCACCAATTAAATTGTTAATGAATTTTATTATTATCGAGAGAGACAATATGGTTTAAACACATTTTAATAAATACTGTAAGGTTAAATAGATATACCTCTATCCTTTATATGGTTTCAATAGGTGTTCTAGTGCTTGTTATTACATTTATCATATTTTCATTTTTTATCAAGAGATAGAGAGACTTTCATTTAAATTAGTAGCAACATAAATGCTTTCAAATTGTCACTTTAATTGTTATACTAAAAATGGAATGATAAGGAGGATTCAATATCTTATCAATACATCTCACTATATTTGAAAAACTTATTTACTTACTTTCATTAGTTTAATTGATAATTTAGGTATTAGCATAGAAAAAATCACAAAATCTGTTTATTATTCGATTAAAGTTGCAATTAATTTTAATTTGGTCAAACACATAGTCTTCATGGATCCCGTAATAGTTTTAATCTATCGTGTTGTTATTCTCTCTTTATACTTTTCAGATATTTATGCATGANTAGAAAAAATCACAAAATCTGTTTATTATTCGATTAAAGTTGCAATTAATTTTAATTTGGTCAAACACATAGTCTTCATGGATCCCGTAATAGTTTTAATCTATCGTGTTGTTATTCTCTCTTTATACTTTTCTGATATTTATGCATGATTCTGACATTGGTAAAGTAACAATATTGTTGCAATGACAAATCTCCACATAGATTGTCAAGACATTCTTGGAGGATATTCAAGTTGTGAAAATTGTTACGTGATGCATTGTACTGGAGAATGCTTGTTCTCTTACACTAGTTTACACACGCAGAAACTTTTGAGATTTGAAAAATATTTTATTTGTAGAAAATAAGCAATTGAAAAATCTTATGAAGCGTACATGCTCATGGAATATTTTGTACCTGACCATTGGAATGAGGACATCAAACTTGTGGGAGATTGCCTTTTCCTATTGAACGAAAAGGTACTTGCAAAGTACTTTAAAAAACTTGTCAAGTTAGATGAAAACGATATGTTTATGGGAGATTGCATGTACTGGGAATGATTTCAACAATGGGGGTACAATCCATCCGAAGGAGTCAACGTGACCGACTTCTCATTGTGTAGATCTAAATTGTGGACCGGTCATTCAATATGAAGATATATCGACTATGGAAGAAGGGATTAAAGAGAATGACGAGTTGATCACAACGGAATCAAATGAGAATGCGTCAATCAATGAGAATGAAATCAGCTCGCATTTTTCCGACTTTATTGATTGTCCAAAAAATGTCAAAGTCAAGCTAAAGACTATAAAAATAAACGCTTGTTGGGAGGCAATCCAATTTTCTAATCTTTTTATTTATTTTGCTTTCTGTATCGCATTGCATATATATTTATTTTGATTATTAGTTTGCATCAGATTTAAGCACATTTCAATTTATAGGGTATCACAATCATATCATGTTTCTCCTTAGGCCATTGAATTTTTTGTTGCTTATTTCGATTGTTTGGGCTAAGTAACACATGTTCTAGGTTATTTGATCTTTAATATTTGATTTGACCACTATGTACAGGAACATGACGTCGCGAAATACTCAAACCAATACAGACCAAGGGGAAAGCATAATGAAGAAGATTGTCTAGCCGTCACACATAGTGCCTCATACTTTCAACAGAAAAATTCGGAGAGTACCTTTTTCCTTTTCTTCCCCGTCTCCTTATATTTTTATTTATATTTTATGACATTAAGGACAATGTCGATTTTAAGTTTGGGGGTGGGAAAAACTTTGAATTTTTACTTTTAATATGTTTTCAAGTGTTTGTGTGTTTGTTTGTTTTTATTTTTTTATTTTTTTTTTGTTTTAGTATTTATATAAAATAAAAAAATAATTCTTGTTTTAGGTTTTGTGCTTGTGTGAGTTAGATAATTTAGCCGACAATGATGATTAAATTTGAGAGTTGGTGTTGATTTATAGATTGTGGATAGGATGCATGCTAGACTAATTGGGACTTAACCTTGTAAAACTTGATATTATACGTGCACTAGAATTAAGTTAGACAGTGTGATGCTATGAGTTGATTCATGTAACTGATAGATTGATATAGTTGGACATAGATGCTTTACCCAAACCATACTAAATTACTTATCCTCAAACCAAAATTAGCACAATTTGGGGGTGATTTTGCTATTATAGGAAGATGCAGATGTGGACAGGGATTCCATGTGCGAAAATTTTTGTTTGAATTGTTTTAAATTAATAGGATAACATTGGGCAAAAGTCTTAAGTTAAAGATCAATTTGATTAGATAGGTGTTTGATAAGGGGTATTACAATGATCAAGGCATAATTTTTTTTTTTAAATGTGAAAATTTTATTCGAAACTTTTTTGACTTGGGTTATTAAGTTTGTAAAGGTGTTTAAAACTTGATGCTCTAAATTCATTTGATTTGGGAGTTATCGGCATAAAGCCTATTACATTGGTCATTTAGAAAGTTTAAGGGAGAGAATGCAAAAGAAAAAAGTACTTTTGTAAATAAGAAAAAGCTAGAGGATGAAGAAAAAAAAAAAAGAAAAGAAAAAGAGAGCACTAAATGCATTGGTTAAGTCTCAAACACTTATTTTAGAAGACTTAACTTTTGATGAGGGATTAGGAGCCTAATATAGTCCTAGAGGTCGAAGTAATCAAAGAATTGGAGAATCTTTGTTTATTGATATGATAACTTACAATTAGAAAAGTCCACCTGAACTAGAGAGGGTACGGATAGTAATAAAAAATTCAATCTTATTATCCCCTCTATCTCGTTCTGATATTCATTTCGAAATAAATAAACTACATTGAGTTCATTGGAACTCCTGCAGATTGCTGTGTTGCTTCCGTAAGAGACGAAATTCGTTATATCTTGGGAAACGATTGCTGGACGCCTTTAGCACATTTTGAAGGCAGTAAATTCGTTTTAAGGAAATATCGTGAATTCGATGGGCTCGAATTAACACTACGATCTTGTTGATCCATCTACTTACATTGTTCAAAATAATTCTGTCGAACATTCGAAGGCGACATTTTATATTGTAGAAACAACAGTTCATCCATCATCTCTAGCCACCGTAGTCGAGATTTGGTAAGACTCTCCACTCTTCATAGTTCATATAATGAAGTTGCTATTTCTGACTTTCTGTGCTAATTTTTTTCAGTTGCTAATAGGCAGTTTCTGTGCTCATTTTCTGTGTAATTGTCGTCACAAATTGTTTGGAGGTACTACAAATTGTTTTGTTTCTTTATGCTTAGACTATTTGTTTTGTTTTGATGAAGACAATCTCTAAAGCGTGAGGTAGATGAGCATTTCTATTTCTTTCTTTATTCTCGAACTACCTAGTCTACCCTGTCCCTGTGTACCTATGTTTCCTATATAATTTATGCATCCCATCAGAAAGTATAAAAATCGTGAAAATAGTTTAATCTAGTGTTACATGTTTTTTTCATTTTAGATGACTGGATCACATCATTGTACACTAGTACCGAGCATTGGAAGTACTCAAGTACGATCAAGCAATAATCTATCATTAGAAGACTTACCTATTGAGTTAAACACACAACAAGATCCAATAGACTTGTGTGAGGAAGAGGAGGAAATTAGTGGAAAAGGTAAGAAAAGGAAATTAACTTCGGTAGTATGGAATCACGTCAAAAAAAAAGAGTCATTGATGGGGACGAGAAGGCAATTTGCAATTATTGTGATAGAAAATTAGGGGTTAAGAATGGGACAAAACATTTGCATGATCATATGAAAATATGTCCATGCCGAAATCAAAATGACATTAAGACAAAAATATTGAATCCAATGAAGGGAGCTTGTGGAAGGGTTTCATTGGGTACTTACTCATTTGATCAAGACATTGCTCGGAAGGAACTTGGAAGTATGATAATCTTGCATGAGTATCCACTGTCAATGGTTGAACACATTGGATTTAGAAGATTTACGAATGTTTTGCAACCATTGTTTAAGAACATTTCTCGTAACACTATAAAGAATGATATTTTGAAAATTTATGATTACGAGAAATTGAATGTGATGTGCTTATTGGAGAAGAATAATGGCAATATTGCAATTACTACAGACATGTGGACTTCTAATCAGAAGAAAGGATTCATGGATATCACTGCGCATTTTATAGATGAAGCTTGGAAACTTCAAACTCGTATTATGAGGTACTTTGATCTTGTATAAATTAATTAGCTTATTTTAATGTACTATTTAAAAGTATTTTTGTCATAATTATATTGCTTTTATTTTAATATAGGTTCATATATATGTCGTGTGCGTACACGTCTGAGGCATTGAGTACATTATTGATGGACTGTTTATTGGATTGGAATATCGATCGTAAGTTATCTACTTTGACTGTCGATAATTGTACTACAAATGATGATATGATCAACATTCTCTTAGATAAGCTTTCTAGTAGTTCTCTTTTGTTAAATGGTGAATTTTTCCATATGTGTTGTTGTGCGCACATATTGAACTTGATAGTTAAAGATGGTTTGGAGATCATTAACTCGAATGTTGAGAAAATTCGTGACAACGTTGCATATTGGACAACAATTCCAAAGAGTAGAAAAATTTGAGAGTTCTGCACGTCAATTGAAAATCTCTTATTCCAAAAAGTTAGCATTTGATTGCAAAACTAGGTGGAATTCTACGTACTTAATGCTTCATAGTGCTTTACAGTATAAACATGATTTTCCTCGACTAAAGCAACATGAGTCACAATATAGATGTTTGCCTAGTGATGAAGATTGGAAATTGGCGAAAGAGATGTGTGAAAGGTTGGAGTTTTTTTTTTTGAAGTGACTGAAATATTTTCTAGGACTAAGTACCCAACATCAAATCTATATTATTCTAATATTTGTGAGATAAAATTATCAATTTTTTTTTTTCTTATATTTGTGAGATATAGTTATCAATTTACGATTGGATGAAATCTCCTTATGAGGAAATCTAAATGATGGCTTCAAGCATGATTAACAAGTTTGAAAAATATTGGAGCGAGATTCATGAAATTTTGGCAGTAGCTAGTGTGTTGGATCCAAGATTTAAAATGAAGTTGGTTGAATATTATTTTCCAAAAATGAAGTTTCGGATCTTGAGATTGAAAAGATTAGAAAACTTTGTCACAAGCTGCTAAATGAGTACAGAACAAGACATGGATCAAGTGGGAACGTGACTCATTTTTCAAACCAAATCGAGGCATCTACTTCTATAAGCTAAAAAGATCGATTGGCGCAATTTTATACACTTATTCGGAGTATAAAATAACAATATTTGATAGTTTTTCTGACAAAATATATCATAAACTGTTGTATTTTATGTTATATGAGTAAAACTTAATGATTGAACGAGGAATCGAAAGAAAAAAGTGAAAATTGGTAAAAAAAAATGGCAAAAATTCAAAGTTTGATTACCAAATTACAAATTCAATAGTTGATTCGGACCGCAAGAACATAATTTGAAGATTGCTAGAAAATAATTGGATGGAATTAGAACTCAAAATGAAATAGAATATGATCAAAATCAACTTCCAGTCGCACAAGTTATATTCCAAATTTTTAGTCGAAGATTGAAATCGATTTTTGGCATAGTAAATGTCCGAATTGGAAATATTATATTTTTATCAAAGTTGTAACCCTTTGAATTATCTTTCTAAGACACTTTGAATCTCCTCAATCAGATATTAATAGAAAAAGTAATGGCCGAAATACTAACTGCTATGCAGAGAAAAAAAATTCGCGCGTGAAGGCAACTTTCCAAATTCGATTGGAACTCTTTTGGAAACCAATTTGGATATGATTTTTAATCAATTTTCAACTACTACCAATACATAACAACAGAATACATATGAGAGAACTCTCATATACATATTATACTCAAATATTCATTAAGTATTATCATCAAAGGATGAGACTTCATAGTTTTTGTGAGAGAATTGAAGGGGGGCTTGCAAGAATTCAATCAAGTGAAAATTCAAACTTGATTTTTGGGCAAAGAAGAGAAGTCACAAATGGAGATTCGTTAAGAAGCTATTGAAGAGATTTAAGATTTCAAGATTCATCTTCATCTTCTCAATTTATCAAAAATTCGGGTTATATCTTTTCACTTAAATATGATTTCTTATAATTTCGATATATTAGACTAATTTTATGCATCGATAGGATGAGATGAACGTTCTTTTCAATTGCTTGATCACAAATTGAATTGTTAATGAATTTTATTGTTATCGAGAGAGACAATATAATTTAAGCACATTATAATAAACATTATAAGGTTCGATAGAGGATAGAGATATACATCTATCCTTTATATGGTTTCAATATGTGTTCTAGTGCTTTTGAATACATTTATCATGTTTTCATTTTTTATCGAGAGATAGAAGGGTCACATGAGGGGAATAAATTTTATTGCTATCGAGAAAGACTTTCAATTAAATTAGAAGCATTAATCAATATACATGATTTCAAATTGTCACTTTAATTGTTACACTAAAAATAGAATAATAAGGAGGATTCGACCTCTTAGCAATGCATCTCACATATTTGAAAAAATTATTTACTTACTTTCATTAGTTTAATTGATAATTTAGATATTAGCATAGAAAAAAATCTTAAAATCTGTTTGTTATTCTATTAAAGTTTCAATTAATTTTAACTCGTTCAAACACATAGTACTCGTGAGTTCGACACTCTATGCACTACTTTATTACTTGTTCATGATTCCATACACTTGCGGGTTTTCAAAGAATCACTATATTAAGTACATAATCTTTGTGGGAACGATACTTTATTCATTACTTTATTACTTGTTAGTGATAATGTACACTTGCGAGAAATCAAACGACAATCACGTTTCCCGCTTTTTCTCTTTTGGGCAACACACAAGTTCTAGATATCCGTCCACCAATCACAAAAGCCTCATGATTGGTTCCAATCACTAGATAACACACGCTCAATAATAGTTAATAGCCACTCTGGAGTTTAAAGCGCTCGTGTCTATCATAATGCCAGATCAAACGGTTCACCGCATTATAGAGGCTAAGAGAAATGGATAAAATGGCCTAGCTATCAACATGCAGGAACAACTCATTGATTAGCTGAATACTTGAGACTCCATGCTCTTCAATAAAATCGACAACCATATTCACCTACCCTTTAGCTAGAGAAATTGGCTTAAAAGACTGAGGTTTTCCATCTATCATGATAAATTCTGATAGTTTCTCCATCCTCAACACCTATCTTAATGGAAATTCGATAGCGTAATCCTTAATCATTTCTATGGTTTGTTGATAATTTGAAAGTTTGAAATGGTCCAACATTTTTCTTGTTTCCAGGATATTAGCCACATTCTCTAAATTGTCCACCTCTCAACTTTGGCAGTAATCGATCACACAATTCATATAACTTCTTTGATGGAAATATGTTTATAAAAGGATAGTGGTCCATAAGTCTCGAGTTCTCTTTTATTGAATTACACCATCTTAGAGAGGTCTTGAAGGCTTAGAAGCACCAAACACATTTTGAAATTCTGCAAGTTTCAAACATCAATGGCTAGAGGTTAGTTTTATTCTTCATTTTCAACATTCGATCTATATGTTGGTTGTTTATATATGCACGATACATCAAAATTTAGTCAAAAAGTTGGTATCAGAGCCATTATATGCCTCTGTCTTGATGAGTTTGAAAATTTGAGTTTTTCTTTTTGTTTAAGATACTTGAAAAAGGGTTAGAAATCATTAGGAAATTGATTTTCTAACATTTCTATAAAATGAAACATTGATTTTGATTTCTAGAGGGCTGAAATGGTTTTGAAATCGTGTCAAAATGACTCGTTTGTAGTGTTTACTTTTCTGAAGCTATAAGTTGCAGTATTTATTTCCTGAAGTTACAAGCCGTAGAAATTTATTTTCTAAAGTAACAAGATGCAAGCTGTAGTATTTATTATAATTATGTATGAACTATTTTGAGCATAAAACTTAAATGTATAATGACATATAATTTTAATTAATTAAATATTAGCCACAACATCTTCAATTATGTAAAATTATAAATTAAATGTTTAGGATCACGTATAGAATAAAGACATTAATTGTGGTTGATCATATTTAATATAATAAATTTTATCGCACATTAATATTTATTGTATTTGTATGATCATTTAGGATAAAATATCAAATTATTTTCCTAATTACCCACATGAATTAGGAATTGGAACATAATTTGATAGTTTTATCATAAAGTTTATATATGAATCTACTTGAATTAGGAATTTTACCTAAATGCAATTTTTATGTCATTTGATTCATATTTGGTATTATGCTTTACATTGGTAAAACATGGTATTTATTTAGTAGCCTTGATTTATTGTAATATAAGCAAGTAAATTTAATATACGCAACTATACAACCTGCAAAGTTTTTTGATATTAAATGTGACATTCCCAAAGATTCAGAAGGAGAGAATTCTTCTTTAATTCAGGTGGATAGACATTGATTATGCTATTCAAAAAGATGAATTACCCGTAATTACTAAACCAGCAATCCTTATGCAATTGCTCCTTATGAATGTTGGGAGCGATCTGATCGCCTCAGTGTGATATTCATAAAGACCAAGATTTCTGGTGGTATCCGTGGTTCAATTGATCGACATGATAAAGTCTAGACATTATTGAAGGCTATTGATGAGCAGGTTGAGACTTCAGATAAAGCTCTTGCGAGCATCTTAATAATAAAGTTTTCATCTTTGAGGTTCACTAGTGTTAGAGGTGTGGGTGATCACATCATGTAGAAGAGGGATATTAAGGCTCTGCTTAACTCTTGAGGTTGAGATGTCTGAATCTTTCTTTGTGTACTATATACTAAATTATCTTCCATAGCAGTATGAACCTTTCAGAATCTCTTATAATACACCCAAGAATAAATGATCAATTAATGAGCTCATGGCCATGTGGTTCCAAGAGGAAGAAGACTAGTGATGGAATTTGGAGAGAGTGCATATATGGTGACTCAAGGAAATAACAAAGTCCAAGCCAAACGAAAGGAAAAAGGTGAAATACCTCTCCAAGCTGACATTAAGAAAGAATTCAAGTACTACTTTTGTAAGCAGAAGAGACATATAAATAAGGATTGCACAAAATTTTAGAAACGACGTGAGAAGAAAGGTAATCCAATCTCATTTGTTTGCTATAAATCTAACATAGTTGATGTTACTCATAACATATGGCGGATTGATTCTGGTTCTCCAATCCATATTTCAAATTCCTTGAAAACAAGATGCATTCACAGGTGGAGGCAATTAGAACATGCAATTTAATTTTAAGTAATGGCTTTGTTTTAAATTTAGAAAAGACATTTTATATTCCAAAATTCTCAAGAAATTAGATTTCAATTTCCAGATTTGTCCTATTCAGTTATTTTTTTAACCTTGTAGATGAGTCTTTTAATTTATTTTATAAATTTGATCTTGTTGGGAATGGTAAATTCTCTGATATTATTTTTTGCATTAATTTATAAAACAATGCCTCTTACAATGCAATATATGTTCACGTTGTTTTAAATTATGTGTAATGAATGAAGATTCCTCTATGTTGTGGCATCGGAGATTGAGACATTTCTCCATAGAAAAAATTAGTGGATTAGTAAATGATGGGGTACTTAGTACTTTTAATTTTATTGATTTTGAAACTTGTGTAGACTACATAAAGAGAAAGCACATAATCAACTAAAATAAAGGTGCCAAGAGGAGCTCAGACATATTAGAGATCATACATTCAGATATTTTGTTGTCCAGACATAGGCTCGTATCGTTAGAAATACTTTGTCTTTGTCAAAGATGATTACTCATGATACAGGTATCTTTACTTCTTAATAATAATGAAACATTAGTCACCTTTAAGATATTTAAAGTTGAAGTAGAGAAACAACTTGGAAAACAAATTAAGACCATGAGAACAAATAAAAGTGAAAAATATTATGGTAGATACACTAAGTATGGACTAGCACCTGGTCTATTTTGACGTTCGAGATCATGGGATAGTTACCCAATACATTATGCTTGGTTTACCAGACTAGAATTGTATAGTGGAAAGAAGAAATCTAACATTATTGGACATGGCACGAAGTATGGTTATCAACTCTAAAATTCCTAAATCCTTGTGGACTAAAGCTCTTAAAATGGAAGTGTATGCATTGAACCGAGTACCAACCAATGTTGTTTCAAAGATGCCATTTGAATTATGGAAATCGAGTTTGCAATATATAAGCAATTGGTAATGCCTTTTGAAGTGAGAATTTATAGTTCACAAAAAAAAAAATTAGACTCAAGGACTATTAGTGGGTATTTCATGGGATATGCTGAAAGGTCTAAATGGTACAAATTTTAGTGTCCATCTTACAGTACTAGGATTGGGAATCAATAAATGCAAAGTTTCTTGAGAATAACCTAATCAATGGAAGTGATCAATCCAGGAACACGATTTCTGAGAAAGATCATTATGTTTGTCAACCTTGTACCTCAAGTGGTCGATTAATTGTCATTCACAACACCCCTCAAGTTCAAACTGGTGTTGAGCAGCTAATCCTTAAAATTTCACAAGTTGCTAAAGATAACCCGCCGATTAAGTTGTTCAGGAATTGTCAGAGACCGTTGAGCAACCATTTGAACCACATGTTCCTTAGGAGGATGTTGAAACAACATTAAGAAGAAATACTAAAATTTAGGTAGATCAAATCACTTCAAAGATAAAAATAAACATGGCTTATATAATATAATATTTTATACATTTCACGTGCACATCTAAATATGAATGAATTGATGAGGTGAATGGAATACTAATAATAACAACTTTAAGATGAAAAACTAATAATTTCAATAAACTTCAATATCTTGAGTCTAACAAATCCAAAATAACTTTTTCTTGGGCCTAATTTACATGATTAAAAACGAGATTTTCAACAAGACCAATATTTAAAACGTATTTCACTTTAATCCCTCAACTTTCAAAAATATAATATATAGAGCAAATTTTATTTTTTAAATTTTCGGGGTGTTACATTATTAATTGTATTTACATTTGATTTTAGATTGTAATTATTTTATCAATAAAGTCGCTTGATCCAATTTTTACCGTCAATATATCCCTTTAATTTTTTTATAATTTTTCACCATTATTTCTCTTGCACATGTGAATCAAAATTACTATAATCCATTCATTTTGTCCACATTACCCATAACAAACATCCCACATGCCTCCGAGTTAGTTCCTCACAATCTTGTAGGATAACATTAAATTCATTCTTTTCCTAGCCAAAATCCAGCATAAAAGCTGTTTTTCCATTTTTCATTTGAAGGAGTACAAAAATCAATTTCTGGTTCATTGTTCTTGTGTTTTGATGTACTATTAACACAAGAAGTTTGTCGTTGTATCTTGAGAGTCGATTGTCATTATCTGTGGGTACCGTTGTGCGGAAAATTCGATTTAAGGACAAATAATTCAAATCTTGCCTCGACTTTGCATACACTTCGTTTGATGTTACATTCTTTTCTTTAGAGTTTTTAGTTGTATCCTTACCATTATTCTGTCCAATTTATTTTGATAAGGATTGGTAAGTTGATTTTTGGTTTAAAGTCATCACTCATCATATATTTTTCCGACATTTTAAAGTCGAATTTGGTTTGAGTGATAACTTTAATCTTGTATTGTATTCGGTTAAACTATTTCCCTTCGGTTTAACATCTTCTCCTCCTTCTCAAATTTTGATTTTGGTTTATCTTCATTTTTGTGTAAATAGAAATGAATATAGTTATGAATACTGATACTTCTTTGAATGATACTTCGAATATGGGAACTTCGGAAAGAATGTTACCAAACATGGCTCCTACCGTTGTGATTCATCCGATTGTGGTTGCCTATCCCACCGTTCATACTAATTTCGTTACACAGGAGAGAAACCAGAGAAGTTTAGTGGGGTTGATTTCAAGTAATGACAGTAGAAAATGTTGTTCTATTGCACGACCCTAAACTTTGCAAAACTCTTAAAAGAAGATGTTCCCACCGTACAAGAAGGGAAAAATAATATGACATCATTGATTGTATTGGATGCTTGGAAACATTAGGACTTCTTATTCAAATACTACAATTTGAATGGATTGGATAACACATTATGTAATGTGTATAATTCCATGAAATCTGCAAAGGAATTATGAGAATTTTTGGAAAAGAAATATAAGACTGAAGACGTCGGAACTAAGAAGCTCATTGTGGGGAAATTCTTAGACTACAAAATGATAGATTTAAGAATGGTCATTAATCAAGTTCAAGAATTGCAGGTTATACTCAATGACATTCACGCCAAGAATATGTCTCTAAGTGAATAATTTCAAGTGTCAGCGATTATCGAGAAACTTCCACCCATATGGAAGGATTTCAAAAATTATCTCAAACATAAACGCAAGAAGATGAATATTGAAGAACTCATTGTCCAGTTAAGAATTGAAGAATATAACCGAAATTCGAATATCGCTATGTTGAGTTTCGTAATTCTAAGAAGCAAGTCCAAGTGAATATCATCAAATCCGATGCAATATCTAATGGTATATCAGATATGAATTTGTCGACCGTTGTATTATAATGCAATAATGTTGGAAATCCCATGGAATTGTTGGTGGATACAGGTGTTACATGTCATATTTGTGCCGGCAAATGAATGTTCTCATCCTACACTTCGACCGATGGTAAGAAATTGTTCATGGAAAACTCTTCAAGTTCAAAGGTTGAAGGACAAGACAAAATTATTATGAAGATGACATCGGGCAAGGGACTTAGCCTTAATAATGTTCTTCATGTGCCGGATATTCGCAAGAACTTAGTGTTGGGTTCTTTGTTAAGCAAGAATTGGTTTAAATTAATCTTTATATTTGATAAGTTTATACTTACTAAGAATAATATGTATGTAAGTAAAGACTACGTAAAAGATGGAATATTCAAGATGAATGTCCTTACTATTATACCGAATAACTCAAGGAATAATATATCTTCTTCTGCTTATATTATTGAGTCTTCTAATATATGGTATCATAGATTAGAACATGTAAACTTTAATTCTATACACAAACTAATGAATTTAAGTTTACTACCGAGTATGGATTTTAATACAAACAAAAAATGCAAAATTTGTGTAGAAGCTAAGTTAGCCAAAGCGTCGTTTCACTTGGTGGAATGTAGCACAATGCTTTTGGAACTTATTCACATCGATATATGTGACTTAAAGTACGTCCAAACAAAAAGTAGTAAACATTATTTTATCAAGTTCATAGATGATTGTACAAGATATTGTTATGTATATTGTTGAAAAATAAAGATGAAGCTTTGGAAGTGTTTAAGCACTATAAAACTGAAGTTGAAATTAATTTGGAAAAAAGATAAAGGCGATTCGTAGAGATTGAGGTGGAGAATATGTTGCACTGTTTGAAGAATTTTGTTCCAAATTTGGAATTATTCATCAAACAACAGCACCATACTCACCTCAATCTAATGGTGTTACTAAACGCAAGAATCGAATACTTGAGTAAATGATGAATGCAATGTTGATTAATTCAGGCTTACCTCAAAACTTGTGGAGGTACTTTCGACAAATCATATTCTTAATAAAATACCACACAAGAGTAAGAATGAATAACCTTATAAGTTATGCAAAGGTCGGAAACCTTCCTAAAAATATCTTAAAGTATGGAGGTGTTTTGTCAAATGTACAAATATCTAAACTTAAACAAGTAAAGATTGGATCTTTATCGAATATGCAAACAATAGTAGTGCTTATCAATTTTTGGTTCATAAATTTGAAATACTTGATGTACATATAGGTACCATCATTGAATCAAAAAATATTGTATTCTTTGAAGATATCTTTCCCTATAAAGAGAAAGAAGTAAGCTCATACAAACAAACTCACGATACTGCATTGGAAACTACCAAGAAGATAGTAATCATCAAGTAGATGAACCAAGACGTAGTAAAAGACAAATGATTCTTAAGACATTCGATCTAGATTTTCTAACATATCTACTAGAAAATGACCCAATGACATTTAACGAAGCAATGTCCATTCCTAAAACTCCTTTTTGAAAAGAAGCAGTAATAATGAAATTGAATCCATCATGAATAGCCATATATGGAAATTGGCTGAACTTCCTCAGGGAAACAAAACTTTAGGCTGCAAGGCTCTTCAAAAAGAAATTGAAATCAGATGTATCAATAGACAAGTATAAGACTAGACTAGTAGCCAAATGATATAATCAAAATGAAGGAATATATCTCTTCGATATCTATTCACCTTTTACAAGAATCATGTATATACATGTATTAATTGTTATTGCTGCATTGCATGATCTTAAAATACATCAAATGAATGTTAAGACTGTATTTTTGAATGGTAAATTAGAAGAAAAAAAATATATAAAACAACTTAAAGATTTTGTTGCTCCGGGAAATGAGAATAATGTGTGTAAGCTTGTAAAATTGTTGTATGGATTAAAACAAGTATCGAAGCAATGACATGAAAAATTTGACAAAGTTATGTTGTCAAATTGTTTCAAAATTAATGAATATGACAAATGTGTTTACATTAAAATCATACCTAACGGATATGTAATCGTATGTCTATATGTTGCTATGCTAATCATAGGAAATAATTCGAACATTATTATTTGGACCAAAAAAATGTTGATAAAATATTTTGACATGAAAAATATGAGAGTAGCTGATGTGAATTTAGGGATTAAAAACTCTAAAACATGTTATGGTTTGTCATTGTCTCAATCATACTACATTGAGGCTATACTTAAAAAAATTAAGGCATATGACGATAAACTAGTTAAAACACCAGTTGACTTAAGTTTACACTTAACCAAAAATATTGGTGATCCCATATTTCAGTTAGAATATTCACACATTATAGGCAACTTGATGTATATTACCAACTGCACGGGTCTTGATATAGCATGTGCAATCAATAAGTTGAGTAGATTTACAAGTAATCCAAGTAATGACCATTGGAAAGCTTTAATCCGAATTCTTAAATACTTAAGACACACGATTAGTTATGGATTACACTACTCGAGATATCATGCAGGGTTAGAAGGATATACCGATGCAAATTAGATATATAAGACAAATGATTTAAAGTCTAGAAGTGGTTATGTGTTCACCATTAGAGGTTGAGCTGTATTGTGGAAATCACTAAGCAAATTAGTATAGCTCGATTCACGATAAAATTCAAGTTTATTGTTTTAGATAAAACGAAGAAGCATAATGACTTCGTAATTTTCTCGAAGATATTCTATATTGGGAAAAATCGGTACCTGCGATTAATATATATTGTGATAATAAATCGACAATTACTAAGGCATAAAATAGTATGTATAATGGTAAATATCGACATATTCATTGGAGACACAATACCATTAAACATTTGATATCGAATGGTATAAGCTCGATTAACTATGTTAAATTAAAGGAAAACATAGCGGATCCTTGGACAAAATGATTAACTAGAGATCAAGTATATTATCTTTTTAGGGAAATTGGCCTAAAGTCTATCGAATAGAATCAATATAGCAGAAACCCAACCTTGTAGATTGGAAATCTCAAGATCTTGGTTCAATTGAACAACTAAGTTATGAAAGATTCAGTGTAAAGCACTTACTCCCATTCGTACAAGCCTAAAGTGTTGGAATAGAAAGTGTTCAAAGATAAGTGTATACTTTTAATGATTCCTATATCTAGAAGTAGACAAGAGATAGATGAGATCATCTATATAAGTGTGAAATGTGGGTGCTTCTGCGAGAATTTAAGGCTTAAATTCTCTTAAAGCACTTATGAAATCAAGAGTTGTTCATGACAAAAATGAACACAATCATGAAAACCAAAATGATTAGATGAGTTTTGGTACGGTTGTTTTGATTTACATGAACGACTGAATGGTTCAAGACATCGCGTTCACCAATTAGTTCAGTAAATTCGATTGTATTCAACTAAAGAAGGTTCAAAGTCACAAGCCACCTATCCCGATGCTATAACTTGTCGTATGTACTCATTTGTTAGAGTCTGCATATCATTTGCATTTTTGGATTGCATATTGTAGAATTTCTATTGTAAAGACAAAGAAGTAAGCTCATACAAACGAATTCACGATATTGCAATGAAAACTATCAAGAAGATAGTAATAATTAAGTAGAAGAAGAACCAATGTGCAGTAAAAGACAAATGATTCATAAGACATTTGGTCCAGATTTTCTAATGTACTTACTAGAAAATGCTCCAAGGACATTCAAACTATTATAGAAATAATCTTCAAAAGAAATTAAAGTTGAATGAATCAATAGACAAGCGTAAAGCTAGGCAAGTAGCTAAAGGGTATAAATAAAAGGAAAGACTAAACAATTGCGATCGCTACATTGCATAATCTTGAAATAGATCAAATGGGTGTTAAACTACATTTCTAAATGGTGAATTAGAAGAAAAAATATATATGGAACATCTTGAAGGGTTTGTTGCTTCTGAAAATAAAAAGAATGTGTGTAAACTTGTAAAATAGTTGTATTAATTAAAACAAGCACCGACGTAATGATATGAAAATTTGACAAAAATGTGTTGTTGAATGGTTTCAAGATTAATGAATATAACAAATGTATTTACATCAAAACCAAACCTGATGGTTACGTAATCGTATGTTTATATGTTAATGATATGCTAATCACGGGAAATAATTCGAATATTATTATCTCAACTAAGAAATGTTAATAAAACATTTTGACATGAAAGATGTAAGAGTACATGCTCTGATATTAGGGATTAAAATCCCTAAAACACTTGACAGTTTGTCATTGTCTCAATCATATTATATTGAAACTATATTTAAAAAGTTTAAGATGTATGACAATAAATCAATTAAAATACCAGTGGACTCAAGTTTACACTTAGCCAAAAATATTGGTGATCACATATATCAATTAAAATATTCACACTTTATAGGCGGCTTGATGTATATTATCAACCGCACGCGTCTTGATATAGCATATGCAGTCAACAAGTTTAGTAGATTTACAAGTAATTCAAGTAATGATCATTAGAAGGCATTAACCCGAGTTCTCAAATACTTAAGACACACAGTTAGTTATGAATTACACTACTCAAAATATCCTGCAATGTTAGAAGGATATACCGATGCGAATTAGATATCTGACACAAATGATACAAAATCTACAAGTGATTATAAATAGACTAACTTATTCTACTCGTCAAGTACATCGTCGTGGTATATTTCAAATATCAAAATCAATTTCGGATGAATGAAAAATTGTGGTCCAAAGTTGGAAGTGAAAAGAGGAAACTAGAATGGTATTTATCTAACTTTGTCGTTTGCTTAGCACTCAAGCGGTGATACTGTCGCTCGATCGACAGACGAGCGACGAAATCTCTATTTTTGATGCTTGAGTGACGCAAGTACGATATGCGAGCGACAATAAAAGTTA
Organism: Fraxinus quadrangulata; assembly: GCA_903798255.1. Lineage (NCBI taxonomy): Eukaryota > Viridiplantae > Streptophyta > Magnoliopsida > Lamiales > Oleaceae > Fraxinus > Fraxinus quadrangulata. The sequence goes on along the minus strand of CAIGRB010093072.1, from coordinate 15,546 downwards.
CGACCCTTGGTAAAGGTTGTTGACTTTTGAGGCATATCTCTTCACTTACAACCTCGCCTCTATAAATAAGATTGTTGGGACGTCCACTACTTCGTCCCAATGATATGCAATCATAACATAACATTAAATTCATCATTTTCCTAGCTAAAATCCTGCATAAAAGTTGTTTTTCCATTTTTCAATTGAGGGAGTACAAAAACCAATTTCTGGTTCGTTGTTTTTTTGTTTTGAAGTACTACAAATACAAAAAAGTTTTGTCGTTGTATCTTGAGAGTCGATTGCCATCATTTGTAAACACCGTTGCAGTTGCATTTATATACATAGATATCAATAGCAAGATTCACGAGAAAATTTGAAATTGTATTCTATAAGTGATAATTGTATATCACATTTTGGAAACATAGATTAGCTCGGTAAGGCCGTGTTTGATTGCTATTTCTTTTCTATGGAAGATGGAAATTAAAATCAATTTTTACATTTTTACATGTTTGATTGACTAAATTTTCCATGAAATTGATTTTCCACATTTTCTTTGTTTTTGAGGAAAAGTTTTTCCCATAAGTTCGGTGGAAAAAGCTTTTTTAGGCAATTTTTTTTTTTAAAAAAAAATGGCAATGGAAACAAATTATATTCCCAATTATAACAAATTCTATTATTTTAATGGACAATTTTCATGAAAAACAAAACCAAACGAACATCAAAAGACCCCAAATTTCAATATTTTCCAGATGAAAAATTATACCAATCAAAACACAATTAATTGACAATTCTCAATAAAACAAGTTCTAGGCAATTCAATTTCTCGAAATTCATTTTCTTTCAACCAAATTTCATTCTTGTAAACAAACGGACCCTAACTAATATTTGACCGTTCCACATATCCTTAAATAAAAATACTTCTTTTCGATCATTTTAATATATGAATATTCATAAAATTTTATTTGCTATATTTTTTAACGTCCTTTCTACAATATGTTGAGGTCGAATTCACCTTGTATGCAATAATCTATGAAAACTTCATGGAATATATTACAAAAACTTAAAAGTAATACAGTTGTACATAAGCTTCTTATATTGCCATTTTGTCCATGTCAATCTTGTTGCAACATTAATTTTCACTTTATAGGTGGCCAATCTGTTTCTTTCTACGACCACCTGCATGAAGCAAATTGAAGAAGAAGAAATTGCACAAGAATATCAGATTTAACAAATTAAACATCATAAAATATGCAGTCACAGCAAATATGTTGTTCTTTGACACCAAAAAAAGTGAGCTATTAACAATCAATCAACAAATACCGGTAATTTCACCTACCCACAAATATTTGCAGAATAAGTGAAGAAAAAGTGTCAGTAAATTAATCATAATACAAAACATTATGATAGCTCATTACACTAAGAACTAGTAGATTTGTAGTATTAATAACTGTTTATATGAATAGGCAACCAAATTGCTATAAATCCAACTAGCAACTAGTGAACAAGCAAACAGAGATTGCTTAGTTTAAGTGATGAGAAGTTCATAAAAAGATAGGGCTTAAACGTCTTAAGAGTACGCCAATTTTGGCCTATTTTCGGAACTGATTCCATCAAGGGACTCTGAAAGCAGGTATCCTGTGCGAATGAGCTTTGAAAGCAGAGGGAAGAGAAAGGAACCAAGGGAGAAGAAGAATTGAAGCAAGGAGAGAACGCTTTAACCTTGCAGGTTGGGCAAAACCACAAAACACAATCTCAAACATTTGTAATGATCACTTCATTGAAATAAGCATATCCATAAATATTTATAGACTTGAAGACTCCTCCAACAGGGACTTTGAATGTGAAACTACTAATATAAAACTAATTTAAATCGCTGAGAACTCCAAATGAAACTCAAACAGCAATAATATCCTTGATGAAATCTCATCTAATGGACAAAACATACTGCACATGTTAGAATTCAAATTACCATTCATACTCAAAATACCCAAATTTGCCTTTTTGTCAGCATATGTCTTGCATCTCCAGGTGCAGCATATTTGATGCAAAATTACATCCTATAGAAATGCTTTACATTTTCATGATCTAATGGGGGTCACATTTTCATAATCAAATAACAGGTAAAAGAACCAAGTTTTACGTGGGCTGAGAGAAAAAAACAACTTGGACTTTTGATAGGAAAGTCAATTGGCTTGGTTGCTTCATTCTCAGTTCAAGTTCAAAGTTTTGTATTACTAAACTAGCCTCACTCACTTGGGCAACGACTTTCACTTCTTAAATAGAAAGGAAGGAGGGGAAGATCTATCTCACCAACAGAAGGAAGAGAAGAAATAGAGCATCAACAGTTCCACTCGAAACTTATAGACGAAGCTGCTCACTTTTTATAACAGAGTTAGGACTAAGGGGTCCTTTTTACCCTTCTCTCGCTCCTACCATGTCCAATGGTATTAAGCCCCTGTTCTAGAGGTGTCAAGACGGATGGGCCGGCCAGACCCTTGAAAATTGACCCGGATCGACCTGGGACCGCGGGCCGACCCGTGACCCGAGCGGACGGTTTACGGGTCAAGGAGGTGTGACCCGCGGGCTTCACGGGTTGCACCTTCACGGGCCGCGGTTAACCTGTTGACTCGTGAAAAAAAAATTAAAAAATTTTGAAAAAAAGGGGACGGCTCTCTCCCAGGCCCAGCTAGCTTGCTGCAGATAGCCTGAAGATGAAGTGGATAATTTAGATTTTTTACGATGGTGGATATTAAATGAGCGGTCATACCCTGTATTAGCTAAAATGGCACGAGATATACTAACAGTTCCAGTCTCAACAATGACAACCGAGTCTGCTTTTAGAGCAAGTAGCAAGGTATTGGACGAAAGAAGATCTAGACTTAAAGAAGATATTTTGAAAGCTTCCATATGCGTGAAAGATTGGATATTCGCGGATCGAAGGATGCAAGATAAAATTATTGATGATATTGCTGAAGACTTCAAAAATCTTGCAATTCCTGAAAATTGATTGGGAAACAAATATATAATTTTTGAACAACTAAATTATAGTTAAGACTTAAGACTTAAATAGGTACCAACCTAGTTGGGATGTACNTATCATTTTGTTCAATTATTAGTTTACATTTAACAAAAAAAAAATAAAATTTGCTATAAATATGAATAAATCTATATTTTTATAATTTTATTTATACAATCATACGGCCAAACCGGAACAAACCGTGACCCGTGACCCGCATGGGCTGGACCCGGATGGGTCAGCGGACGGGCTTGGGTTGTAGTCCAAAATTTGTAGGCCGACTCGGAACCGGCCAGAACCCGTAGCGGACAGGCTTTTGTTCACGCGGGCCGTTATCGGGCTCATATGTTGGCGGGCCGACCCGACCCGAACCACCCGGATTGACACCTCTACCCTGTTTGACCCCCAATTTCTTGAAACTCATTTTCAACCACACATTTCATGAGACCAACAATTTTTATCAACTTTTCAACTACACATTTCACCCACTTCTATAAAATCTACTAAAAATTTAATTTTTTTGCAAACCAAACACGGGCTAAATGTCCCATAGTGTACAGGTAAGGATTATCAAAACATATAAGAACCGGATGTTCAGTCAGAGAATGAAGTAAAAAAAATGTCTAGTCAGTGTATCAGAAGCTTACTGTTGGATCTCTTACTCCAGAGCACCTGACTATCAATAGCAGTGAGGTGTTCATCATCTAAATGCTTCCACGTTTTGATAAACTTGACTGTTCCCCATGCTCCTTTCTCTGTTTTCTCCAAAGATGCTACCACCATCCTTGCCCTCCTTGCCCATCCAGCTTTCCCATATGCATGATATCCAAAACCTCCAGCATAACATAGATGTATACCCGTTAACTTACCGCAGAAGTCATTGAGGTGATCATGGCCTGTGAAAGCAGCCTTCACGTCCCCTGCCTCCACCATGGTCATAAAGAAGCCAGAGTTAATAGATGCTGAACTAATGCCTTCCTGTTTCACACCTGTGAAGTTTGATGAATCAAAGCTTGCATATTCAGGCAATGGAATGTGAAAGTACACAAGCCCTGGAGCAGAAGCCTTTTGAGGCTCTGGTTTCTTCATGTAACTCCTCTGCAATTAATATATCAATGAATTAAGAAAAGAAAATCCACAACTCTTAAAGCATGTTTAGGAAGTGTTTATAAACGGTTTAAATTATATATAGATAAAAATGAGTAGTGAATAAGTGAGCAGTACTTATACGTCCCATGAAATATGTGGATTAAAAATTGGTTTGATCATAAACAGTTTATAAATATTACCCAAGCATGCGTTTAGCATAAGAACATCTAAAAGCCATAGGATCAAGTTATGGAAACCAATGGCAGCTGCCAATAAGGACTTATCGAAGGCATAAAATGGAATTTAATATTTGGAAACAATAGAAAAGTTTGTATCAAAAATCCCTTGAGGAGTATTTAGTCTCTACTTGGTTTAGCTAAAAATCACATTTTTTAAAGATTTTGATAAAAATTGATGAAGTGTATGGATGAAAAGTTGATAAAAGTTATGGGTTCTATGAAATGTGTGATTGGAAAATGAGTTTTGAAAAATGGGGTGCAAACAAGGCATTAATATGTTATCCTTTCCAAGTGTCAATTATTATGCTACATGTTATTTTTAAATTGTCAAATATATACCTCCATGAATTGCTAAATTGCTGGAAAACTTATCTATTGTGGCTCTTATACAAAACCCACTGAACTGCTCTAATGCAGAATATGGAAAATCAATCAACTAGAATCAGATTCTCAACTACCTAATATCAGAGCTAAAAGGGTCATTTAATGAGCTGCTCTTAAGGGACTCAGTCTTGAAAGTCAAGCCCTTGTGTTCGCCAAACATTACTAACCCCAAAGAAACAAGGTACAAGGCCCGATTATAGCACCATTAACAAGATAGCCATCAAATATCAATCTCTATTTCCTCGATTGGACAATATATTAACATATGAAGGCCCAATCTTGTATATTTTCAAAGATGGATTTTAAAAGTAGCTATCGGTCAAAAGAATATACAGTAACACAGAGAAATATTCATTCAAAACTCCAATTTTTGTGTCAGGGTTTGTCTATTCATGTAAAGGGGCTGACCTAGATCTGGAAATGTCAAAGCCATTATAGCACGTCCAATTCTCAACAAAATAGAAGAATACAGATTTTTATGGGAATTCCTGTGGAGAAATGCATCATTACAAACTTTAGAAGCAATGCAGCATATCGACTGAAGCACTTGTCTAACTACCAGAATTTTTCAAAAATATTTAAAGTTGCAAGTGATGCATCTAATGTTGGGATTGGTGGTGTTTCAAGCAATAAAGTATATACTAAAGTCTTAATTTAGTGAGAAGGTCAATGAAGCAACCCAAAAGTATTCAATATATGATAAAAGAGCTCTATGCTATTGTTCAAAGTTTGCGATATTGGAGTCATTATCTCCTCTCTAAGGAACTTCCCTTATATTTATAAACTGAAGCCTTCGACTAAATTAAATCTTGTAAGAATCAAGTCATAATCATGGGAAATGGATTTCCTTTTTCAAGATTATTATAAAATTAATTGAACAAAACTAGTCGATGCACTTTGGTACAGTGGTGTAAATTTTTCTTCTAGGGTTGTACGAGATAGACAGTTTAAGTTAAATGAGACTGTTCATCTGAAAAACATTCAGTTGCTGGACGATGAGGAAAATATCCAATATTTTCAGTGCCTTTGTAAACCAAACAATTAAAAAAACAAATTTCTACAGAAGAAAGTAATGGAAATTGCAATCAATCAAGATGTAAAGAAGCCTAGGTTATGCAGCACAACATATAGGAACCGGATGATAGAGAATAAGTAGAAGCGCAAAAGAAAGAGAGAGTGGGGAGAAACAAGAAGACAAGAGAACTGGAGGGTAAAGTTTAAATATCTCAATAATCACTTTGATACAATTCAATAGTCAGTCTATATTGAAACAGCCAAGTCTAGCTTATACTTTACTATCTCTAGCAAACAAAAAAAGATACCACGCTAACAAGATGGAGAATTATCTAATCTAACTTAATGACTACGGAAAGGAAATAAATAGAATAAAATATAATCCTTTAATAAATCCTAATTTCTTTTTCTAAAGCAAGAGTTGATACTGACAAATCTTCAACATAACATCCATTATAATCTCCATCATTAGGCAGTATTCCCAAGTCCTCTAGAGTGAATCATAAAGGTCCCTTTGTTTGAAGGATTTTGTAAATTAATCATAAACCAAATAAAAGTCTCGAATCAGAAATTTTTGCAGCTTAAATACCTTAAGCTTGAGGGACATTCGTTGAAACCAGAGCTGCTGCGAAGGTTTGATCCAGCCGTAGCCAGGGATGGAGGGAATTGTGGAGTAATCACCACTGTCTAGAAAGTAGAGATTGAGAAGAGATTTATTAACTAAACTAGAATCTTTAACCCCGTGGACTTCCAAATTGTAATTCCCAAATCCATCGATAATGTGAGCTTCAGGAGGGTTTAACTGCGACAAAGTGTTTTTCATTTTAACAATATATTTCATCACACCTTCCCTTGATAAAGTAGATTCTTGGTCGTGATTTCCCAGAACAGCAGCCCATGGTATATTTGATAACATCGCCGGGGCAAATGCAGCATTCATTGATATTTCCGGGTTAGAGGCATCAAAGCCGAAAATATTATCACCTGCAATTCAATTGCACTATGTGACTGATTGTGAGAAAGATCAAATTAAGCTCAAATGAGCATCCAGATTCCCAATTAGTGTACTCAAACAGACACCATCTTGCAGATGGACCCTAACGATTAATAAAATCAATACTAGCAGCATCTTTAAGAAGTAAGAAAGTGAATAATAGGGAATAGGAGTTACCAGTGAAAACAATGAGGTGGGGTTTCTCGGCAAGAATGAGACGGCGAATGAAGGCAGTGGTGTTGAGATCAGAGCAGGAGGGCAACTGCAGGGGAAACACATCCTCGCAAGGAGTTTTCCTACCGTCGGCATAGTGCATATCCGCCACTTGCAGAATCCTAAACTCCCCCGTTTTTCCATCGAACCTCAGCGGTTGCCGTCGGTCTTCACACTCAACCAACCAGAAAAAAGCAAGCCAGATTATACACGAAACAATCCTTATGTTTCTCATATTCTTCGCCGCCATGGAGAATTTTGAGATTTCAAAATGGTGCTTATAAGCACAGCCAAATAGTGATCAGGCCCCGTGACACACACTTTGTCTTGTTCATACGGAGAACCCTTTGTCTGTGATTACTGAATGTGCGGCGTACGTTTCCCAGAATTTCATTTTCGTTACTGTTACTACTGACTAATAAGAAGGACAAGACCGGCTGGCTTGGCTGGTTGTCTTCACTGTTTCTAGAATTTTTCAAAGGTATCTACGTGTTGTAAAAAAAATTATAACCACTACGTAACATTATTCAAAAAATCATGATATTTAAAAAAATTATTTTGAAAAATTATCTATAAATGAACGTGTAGTTTAGCTGGCTTGGCTGGTTGTCTTCACTGTTTCTAAAAATTTTCAGAGGTATCTAAAGGTAGAGTAATGCTATTTGGCGTCGTAAAAAAATTATAAATCCAATGAGATTACATAGTATTTTTTAAAAAATCTTGGTATTTAAAAATTTTATTTTGAAAAAAATTATTTATAAATTAACGTGTAATTTAAAATAAATTTTAGAAATATATATTTTTAAAAGTTGTTCGAACAAATAAATTTAAAATAAATATATCTCAAACAAGAACTATGCCTCTATTTGAAACCCATTCTATTTCTCATTCTTCATTTTAACCACATATTCTATCAATAAAATAATATTACACATAAACTCAAAAATTCTCTTTACTTTTTAACTACACAATCTTCCATTAATCACTATTCCAAATTTTTTTTAAACTCAAAATGGGTGTCAAACAGGGACTATATCAGGTTAATGAAAGCCTAATAGGGAACCTCACGTGACCCAACTAATTTTGTTATCGTTCCAAAAGTAGATTAGGGAAGATTACGTAACTAGGAGTTTTTATTTGAGTTTTTGATAATTTTATCTTTTAAAAAATTTAATTATTATTTGATTTTGAAATAAAATAATGTAAATCTGAATTTTGAAATTGAAAGTCTAAAATTCTGGTATGATTTTAATTTCCACATGAGAAAAATTCATTTCTCAGATTTTTATTATATACTATTTCAAAACTAAGAAAACAACTTTCAAATTCTTAAAATCAGATATTTTTATTTAAAAGATATAAAAATATTAAATTAATTTATTAAATATTTAATTATAATGTAATATAATTAACCCACCACACCTCCATCATCCCTATCGCTCTGGGGATTATTCCGGCTACCGTTTCGACCACTACTCTTCTCCGACGACTGATCCGTCGCCCACCCCATCATCACGACGGCTACCACCAGATCTATCGCCCACGCCAAACAATGGGTCACATACATTTGCACCATCGACACCACCTCCACCCCGTCGCCGCTCACCAGATCCACCGCCCACCCCATCACCTCGACAACACAGATCACCACACCACAACCACCACCCAACAAAAAAATTCCAACTCACCATCATATCGCAATAATGAAGAGGATGCAAAATATAGCGAGAGAGAGAGAGAGAGAGAGAGAGAGAGGGCTTCAAGCGGAGCTTCACTCCGACGGCTTCGAGTGGCTTCACTCCGACGGGTCCTTTCCAGTAGAGAGACGATAGGTTGCGGTGATCCGGTGGATATATATCTGATTTTTGAAAATTAAAATTTCAAATTTAATTTTAGAATATAAATTTAAAAAGTAGGGAATTGCGTAATTTCCACTTTCCACATTAGCTTATTAATCTAGAATAGAGTGGGTATGGCATAAAAGCCCAACATTGGAGAATTGGGCCCTAGTAATATAGGCTTCATAGTTCAATAGGTGTTTCATATCAAAGATTCTTACGTTTGGCTAAGCTCAAAGTAAATAGTAATTTGAAGAAGCTAAAGGGCAAAGAAATAAAATACTTTCTTGGGGGCAGGGTTGCCGCACTGGAATTGGTAGAGAGCTAGGCGTTGCGTGGTTATGTCGGCAAGATTACTGAAAAAAGTTCTGAAAGAACAAGAAGCTGCACTGCGGCAGCAGGAGGAGGAGCTCTACAATGGCCACGAGTCCGAATCTCCTGAATCTTCAGCCCCTCCCAAAAATCCGTTCGATCTTCTCGACGATGATAACGACGACGACGTCGTCGTCAACCCCGATTCTGATCAGGTCTTTTTTTTTTCTTTTTTGTGGAAAATCGTTATGTATATCTGTGTGGATTTATATTCGAGGGTTTCTTTTCTGGCTGTTGTTGTTCTTTTATAATTGGTATCGGTGCTGTTTCTGTTGTCAACTAAGAGATCATTTCAACTTAGAGATTATATTGTTATTAATCAAGTCCTGCTACATATTAAGTTCTTTTTGTTTGGTCTAGAATACCAGAAAATATTGCATATTTGTATAATTCTTTATTCTGCTGGAAGATCAAACTAGTAGGCATTTCATCCAACTGCCTGAAGTGTGTGCGAACACCCAACTTTTCTTGTAAGACCCTTTGAAGAAGAACATTCACTTGGCCACCAATTTTACGTTCCGTGTTCCTCTTGTGTTGGTCAGCTTCGTTTTTGTACTTAACATCCTCACTAACTGGCATAACCGATGGTAGAGGAACTTACTAATCAAATGTCTAATGCTAACACGATCTCCCAGGCATCACGAAAGGTCTTTGACTTCTGCTTGCAATCAATTTTCTAGTATAATGTAAATGTGTATATGTGAAATATTATTACTCTGAGCTACATGCAATAATGTTGGAGACAATACATTTATCTTACTAAATGAAAAATAATATTTTGATTTGGTCCTAATACGGCACCTCTCTGTGAATCTAGAGGCTCTCTAGTACACATAATATTCTTGGAAATGTGTCTTCAGTAGTTGGCAGCCAGATCAAGATGTAACTGCAAGAGGTGGGTACTGGGGACTTCTTAATTAGAAAGAGGGAAGAAGGCTCTGCGATGCCTTCCTGGAGATTGGTTTGACCTCTAAAGATTCAATAGGATGTGGGTGCTAAAGTTCTAAGCTCCATATTGAGTATAGAAACCATCAGTACTGGTTTTAAGTCCACCTGTAATGTATTACTACAACAATGCAAATTTATCTACTGCAAATGCTAATCTATTTAATTGTAAGAATTTTTATTTACCTGTAAGAATTTTCAGTTGCTTCTAGAATTTTAAGCTATTAGATATGCTGCTTCTTTTTACTATTAGTTTATTACATGGCAACAAGAAAAAATATATAATTTCACCAAGGAGTTGTTGGTGATATGATATAGCAATTTGAAATCTGAACTGCTGTTGATATCTGTAATGGATGATTGGCTGCAGGAGAAAGACAATTCTGCCAATGAGTCTTCAATGGGAAATATTGATGGCAAGCATCCCTCTATGTTAAAAGCTACCATTCACAAAGTTTCAACATCTGATGTCAAAATGAAGAAGAAGAAAAAGAAAAAGAAGAAAATCAAGGAAGAGTTGTCTGCAAATGCTGAAAATGATGAAATATCTTCTGGTCTGATGTTAGAAAATTTGTCTTTGGGAACTAGCTCTTATGGTAATGAATGGATTACATCTTATCCTGCAAAAGACAAGTCAGCAAAAGTAAATAATTATGACATAATGGCAAAACACTGCAAATCCTCTATACTACAAATTGATCCTAAATTTCTCAGGCCAGAAAATGAGCTCCGAAGAATCTTTGGCTCTAAGGTAGTGAATTCATTTGAAAGAAGTCATCATTCTGGAAGTTCAAGCAGTACGCATGTTGGTAGACGTGGGAGTCATAACCACAGGAGGACCATTCTTGTTTCTCCATCTGAACATTGGCCCCGTTGGGGTGGATCCTTGTCCATGGAACTTATGGAAACCAAAGATGAAGTTCATTATTTCAGGTCAATTCCTCTCATAGTTTATTGTCTATTAGTGGATGGTAAGATTAAATAGGCTGAGAAGTGAGAACAAGTAATCTCGGGCTGTTCTTGGCTGCTGTGAAGAGCAATCAATAACAGTAAAAATATGGCATAGGCAACAAACTTCTAAGCAACAATTGCAACCAAAAGGGAAAATCATCGAACATGAGAAATTATCAGCTAGTAGCTACTAAAAGAATGTGATTTGGCTTTAAAAAGAAAGGGAAAAACAAGAAGAAAACTATACGTGAAAGAAAAAACTCTGACCAATATAAACTAAAAGTATTAAGAAACCCATATTATTGGAGCTTCTCATCACTTACACAAGGTAGAGGTATAACGATCTGGTCTATATCCAAGCCTTTAGTTTACGTGCTATCTGTTTTGGATGAGCCTATGCCTATTTACCTCCTCACGGTTTTCTATCGCATTTATCAGGATTCGAACCCAAGACTTCTATCCAATTGGGTTGTCCAATTCGTACCAAGATTCAATTTAAGTTTTTCATTAAGCAGAGGTCTTAGGTTCGAATTCTTGGGGACGAGATAGAAAGCCGTGAGGGGGTAAGTGGGCATATTCCCGCCCAAAGCGTGGCTATGGCCATTAATGCAAAATGTAACTTTTTATTGATTTTCTTGTATCCTAAGAGATGGCTTTAATTTTTGGTTCTTTTTGTGTCTTTTAGATATGTACACTCATCCTCCTATGGCCAAGCTCAGAGAGCATTTGAAGCTGCCAAGGCAATACATGATCTTAATGGTATTGCGAGTATTCTATTGTACCATCCTTATCATATAGACTCACTCATAACGTTGGCGGACTACTTCAAATTTTTGGGTGAACATGAAAGGTCCTCCGATGCTATTGCAAAGTGTCTGTATGCTTTGGAATGTGCGTGGCATCCAATGTTTTCTCCTTTGTTGGGAAATTTTCAATTGAAATATGTCCACGAAACCAACAAACCATTTTTCTCGGCTCTTTTCACTCACATGAAAAACATGGATAGGCGTGGGTGCCACCGATCTGCCCTTGAAGTTTGCAAGCTGTTACTTTCTCTTGATCTAGATGATCCAATGGGAGCCATTTTCTGTATTGACTACTACTCTTTGAGAGCTGAGGAGTATTTCTGGCTAGAACGCTTTTCTGAAGAATATAAAGGCGGTAATTCCCTGTGGTTATTTCCAAATTTCTCTATTTCCCTAGCTGTGAGCCGATTTTACCTTGAAAGTCATGAAGGTTTAAAGGAGAGAAAAATGGATAATGGAAAAGCTGCTGCTTCTGATCTCATGAAGCAGGCTTTGATGCTTCACCCTTCAGTCTTAAAGAAATTGGTAGTGAAGGTTCCGTTAAAAGATCCTGCTTGGAACACTATTCTCAAGCATAGTTTCTTTGGGCCCGGGCTCACAGGAATTCCGACCTTGGATCACTTGATTAATATATACGTTGAGAGGAGTTACATATTATGGAGGCTCCCTGATCTACAAAAGTTTCTTCGGGATTCTGCACTTTTGGTGATCGAGACACTGAAAGATAATGGAAGGGAAGCTCAGGATTGGGCTTGTGTAAGAAAAGAAGCTTTCTCATCAGAGAAGAATGAGTGAGTATTCTGTTGCTCAACACTGTTTCTTATTATTGTGCTTCTGCTAATTCTTCTTTGTTCTAGGTACTCTCATTTGTTGGTGTCAGATTTCTCTGATTCCATGCCAACAATGCCACCTGATAACCTACAAAATTTTATGGTTGAACCAAGGGAAGGATTACAGAATAGGGAAGAATTGCCCAACCCGCCTGACTTAACCAATCGGAATATGCTTTCTGTTTTATTAGAATCTGTGTTACCATGGATTAATTATGGAAGAGGAGACGGCGATGGTTCCCAGCATGACCACCCTGATCAAGCAGACGAACACTAGATTTCCAAACCATCTAATGCTGAAAAATAATTAGTTATTTCGTCTTTAGATGAGGGGTTAGGTTCTATGTGAAAGCTATGTGTTACGTGACATCCCAAGCTCCGACAACAGTCAGGTGTTTTGCTATTTATGATGTATTTTGAAGACAATATATGTTAACCGTCGAAGTTTTAATTACTTCAGCTTAAAAAACATAGATTTACTTTTCTTAGTTACACGGTGTTTGGATAATTTTGTATTTTTAATTAAATTTTTAAGGAAATATGCACCATCTGTCCCCACATTGTACGACTTTTCACTCAATCATCCCCATTCATTTTTGAGGTTTACATAAATTGATTGATTTTTGGAGCGCATAGGTCCTATTACTGGACATGTTTGTAGACGCAATTTTTGAACGGTTGACGTTCAGGATGCAAAATGCAATTCCAAACCCACTAAGACAAGGAGGTCCGGTCCATTGTAGGAATATCTTGAAAGTACCAAAAATAACAGAAAATTAAAAAATATTTTTTTTAATAGCATCGATTACAAGGCAAATCTACCCTTTACCTCAACATTATAATACCTTTTATGAATCTCTGTTGATATGAAAAGTTCATGCATAACAATAGTAAGAAGTATTAAAAATGAGATTAGCCACAGCTTGTGTGTAATGACACATCATTGTTCAAGCATAGCTAACCAAAGAGCTACAGCTAGTAAGAGCCCGATTAAATTCTATTTCATTTAATTAATTTTTTCTCTCATCATCTCGATCACACATTTATCAAATAACATAATATTACACAAAAATCTAGAACTTTTTCACCACACATTCTCCATCAATTACCATTCTACAAATTTTCAACCCCCAAAAATGAGAGCCAAACAATGGCTAAATGATTATTTGTAACCTTACAACGAGCTTGTATCTCACAACAAACCATGCACCAAAGAGCTTAAAACTTTTTACCATGTTTTTAGGGCTCAATAGCTAATAGTATAAACAACCAATTTGTTAATATCAAAATCTGTCGAGTGAGAATGACTGATAGACGGTAAGAGGGAAGGGGGTAGAAAATATATCAATGCGTCGATGGTAGAAGAGATAATAATAATAAATATCCAAACAACTTTTTACGGGTAGATACACAAGTTTACAATTATCTTGAAAAAGGTTCAACATCCCCCATTAACTTATTTGCTCATTTAAATACATCTTTCAGCACATGCTTATAGCATGGCCTAGTATTGATGATCATATAGAGTTTTCAACAGCATGTGGATTGTACGTGCGACGCCTCAACTGAGATTCCTGAGTTGGCTGCTGCAAGAAAATTCTTGTTGGGTCATTTGGGTCAACATATCTGCAAAACACGGAAAAAAAAATATATATATCAGCCAGAAGTAATCTTCGTAATCCTGAAAGATAAATGGGGACATGGACACGTACGCATGTCTCATCATCTCATCAACAGGAGTTTGTGCTGCTTGCAGAGGATCCATTTGAGGCTGTGCTTCCGTGCTGGCACGTTGGTTGTATTGTCTAACTGACGAAATTAAGTTGAAAAAAAGTGGGACAAAAGTTCCACAACCACCTTCCTTGAAGAGAATCTTGAAGGATTGAGTCGAATACAGAGCCCTGTGCTCGTTATCAGGTACAACCTGAAATTGGCAGAATGGAATTCAGATCTCTCCACTGAAAGTATATTATAGCTCTTTTCCACTTACAGGGTCAACAAGTCCAGCAATATTGTTGCAGTGGAATATCGGCTGGTTGAATTTTTCACCTTGAACATAGAGCTGCAGAATACATCCCAGGTCAGGAGTTATATGCATGAAGTAGAGTAATCAAAAAGGTAATAATAATTGAGAAGAACCAAAAAGACCGACACTGCATAAATGTAAAATATACTTGGATATGTGGGAAAATGCAGTTGTAGAGTTCAAGAAATCATTTTTACTTTCGTGGTTGAAGAAGTATAGAAAAATCTTTTAAAGAGTCTATTACATATAACAAAACAGAAAGTCATCTTTGAATTACCACCACATACTCAATGGAGTCAACTAGACCAGACTGTTCCTAGGGTGTCTAGCTCTGTATCAAGCCACTTTTCCATAGTTTTGAAGCATATTGTTATGCATCTTCAAGTATTACTCATCCCAGCGCTTTTCACCGTTCTTAATCCTAACATTTATCAAGTGCTGAATTGCTCACCACTCTCATGGTGCCCAACTCAAACTGAAAACTTACAGAACTAGTTGGTGCACTCATAACACTAAGGTTAGCAAATTATCAGCGTTCATACAAATCCACCATATAATCGTCTATAAAAATTACTTTCCCAATTCTGGCTTCATTGATCCCAAGTAGGAATCTTGGGTTTCTCTCATTTAGAACATTAATCTACTAAATGCTTCCACCATTGTGACAATACTCCTTTTAGTTTCAGCTTCACACAGAGTACATTTAGTGAGTATTTGGCACCCATTTTAATGGGAATAGAAATTTTGGAATAGTGATTGATGGGAGAATGTGTGATGGAAAAGTGATGAAAAATTTTAGATTTGTGTGTAATATTATTTTATTTAGAGAATGTGTGGTTGAAATGAAAAA